>JAOSBN010043866.1:0-15137 GCA_027563595.1 Erythroxylum suave
AAATTACCATTCATATCTATATAGAGGCTATATGATGTATGATCATGCCGAGATATGTTTACACACGCCTAACCCGTTCCAAATGACCAATTTACCCTTCCCATCGGTGATGGGATGTTACAACAATGGCACGTACCTTAGTTTTTCTTCTAATTCGAACGTAGTGTACAAACTTGAATTAAAAAAATTAAATAAGTTATATGTTGTATAGTTACGGAAAAATCACAATGAATTGGGGCATAATAAACCCTTAGGAAGGTATATAGGCTGGAAACCCGTGACGCAGTTCCCATGTGGCTTATCGGTGAAAAATTTCTTGAGCCTAGGAATCACTCTTGTTTTCTCGATTCATATGGTGTAACAATGCCACAAACCTTAGTGTTTCTTTTAATTCGAACTTAATGTACGAATTAGGATTTAAAAAAATTAACGATTGGTCAGTGGTATAGTTCCAGAAAATTCACAATGATTTGGGGCATATTAAACCCCTAGCATGTTATATAGGCTAGAGACCTTAAGTAGCTCTCATAAGACTTATAGGTGAAAAATTCGACGAGTCTAGGAGTTATAGTGAGAACTTACTTTCTCGATTCATATGGTGTAACAATGGCACATACCTTAAAGGTCTTTTAATTCAAATTTATTGTACAAACTTGAATAAAAATATTAATTATAGAAGTAGTATGTTTGTCTAGTTGCAGAAAATTCATAAGGATTTGAGGTATAATAAACCCCTAAGATGGTATATAGGTTATAAATCCGTGATGCAGCTCCTATGAGGCTTATCGGTGAAACTCTTCATGAGCTTAGGAGTCACAGTGAGAACTTGCTTTCTCGATTCATATAGTGCAACAATGCCATGTATCTTAGTGTTTCCTTTAATTCAAACTTAATGTATGAAGTAGGATCAAAAAATTAAAGTAGTAAGTTGTATAGTTGTAGAAAATTCACAATGATTTTAGGCATAATAAACACATAGGATGGAATATAGGCTGGAGACCCTTGACACAGCTCTCGTAAGAGTTATCGATGAAAACTTTCACAAGCTTACGGGTCACATTGATAACCTACTTTCTTGATTCATATGGCGTAACAATGCCACGTACCTTAGGCTTTCTTTTAATTCGAACTTAATGTGCAAAGTTGAATAAAAGAAATTAAAAAAGTAGTAAGTTGTATAGTTACGGAAAATTCACAATGATTTGAGGGATAGTAAACCCCTATGATGGTATATAGGTTGGGAACCCATGTTGTTGCTCCCATGAGGCTTTTCTGTAAAAAATTCCATGAGCCTAAGATTTACAGCGAGAACTTGTTTCTCGATTCATATGGTGTATTATTGCCACGTACTTTAGGGTTTCTTTTAATTCGAACTTAGTGTACAAACTTGAATCAAAAAATGAAAAAATTAGTAAGTTGTATAGTTACGGAAAATTCAAAATGATTTGAGGCAAAACAAGCCCTTAGGATGGTATATAGGCTAGAAACCCGTGACGTAGCTACCATGAGACTTATAGGAAAAAAATTCCATGAGCCTAGGAGTCAAGCGAGACCTTGTTTTCTCGATTCATATGATGTAACAATGCCACATACCTTAGTGTTTCTTTTAATTAAAACTTAGTGTACAAATATGAATCAATAAATTAATGTGGTAAGTTGTATAGTTACGAAAAATTAACAACGATTTGAGGTATAATAAGCCTCTAAGATGGTATATAGTCTAGAAACTAGTGATGCAGCTCCCATGAGAGCGTGAGAGTTATAGCAAAAATTTGCTTTCTTGATTTATAAGGTGTAACCAAGTCACATACCTTAGTATTTCAATTAATTCGAACTTAGTGTACAAACTTGAATAAAAAAATTAAAGAAGTAGTAAGTTGGATAGTTACAGAAAATTCAAAATGATTTGAGGCATAATAAACCATTAGGGTGTTATATAGGTTAGAAACCCGTGATGCAGCTCTCATAAGACCTATCGGTGAAAAATTCAACGAGCTTAGGAGTCACAACGAGAACTTCCTTTCTCGATTCATATGGTGTAACAATGGCACGTACCTTAATTTTTCTTTTAATTCGAACTTAGTGTACAAACTTCTATTAAAAAATTAAACAAGTAGTATGTAGTATAGTTACGGAAATTTCACAATAATTTGAGAAAGAATAAACCCCTAGGACAGTTTATAGGTTAGAAACCTGTGATGCAGCTCCCATGAGGCTTATCGGTGAAAAATTCTATGAGCCTCGAAGTCACAACACGAACTTGCTTTCTTGATTCATATGGTGTAACAATGTCATGTACCTTAGAGTTTCTTTTAATTCGAACTTAGTAAATGAAGTAGGGCCAAAAAATGAAAGAAGTAGTAAGTTGTATAGTTGCAAAAAATTCATAATGATTTGAAGCATAGTAAAACCTTAGGATGGTATATAGGTTGGAGACCCTTAAAGCAGCTCTCATAAGAGTAATCGATGAAAAATTCCACAACCCTAGGAGTCACAACAAGAACCTACTTTCTTAATGCATTTGGTGTAATAATGCCATATACCTTAGGGTTTCTTTTAATTTAACTTAGTGCACGAACTTGAATAATAAAAATTAAAGAAGCAGTAAGTTGTATAGTTACGAAAAATTCACAATGATTTAAGTGATTATAAACCCCTAGGATGGTATATAGGTTGAAAACTCGTGTCCTATGAGGCTTATTGGTGAAAATTTTCTTGAGCCTAGGATTCAAAGCGATAACTTGCTTTCTCGATTCATATGGTGTACTAATGCCACATACGTTATTGTTTCTTTTAATTCAAACTTAGTGTACAAACATGAATCAAAAAAATTAAAGAAGTAGTAAGTTGTATAGTTACGAAAAATTCAAAATGATTTGACACAAAATAAACCCTTAGGATGATATATAGGCTAGAAACCCATGAAGTAGCTCCCATGAGACTTATCAGTAAAAAATTCCACGAGCCTAGGAGTCAAAGCGAGAACTTATTTTCTCCATTCATATGGTGTAACAATGCCACATACTTTAGTGTTTCTTTTAATTAAAACTTAGTGTACGAACTTGAATCAAACAATTACAGTAGTAAGTTGTATAGTTACGGAAAATTCACAATGATTTGAGGCATAATAAGCACCTAGGATGGTATGTAGTCTGGAAACTAGAGATGCAGCTCTTATGAGAGACTAAGAGTCAAAGCAAAAACTTGCTTTCTCGATTTATAAGGTGTAACAATGTCACGTACCATAGTGTTTCATTTAATTAGAAATTAGTGTACGAACTTGAATAAAAAAATAAAAGAAGTAGTAAGTTGTATAGTTACGGAAAATTCAAAATAATTTAAGGCATAACAAACCCTTTGGGTGGTATATAATCTGAAAAGTCATGATGCAGCTCTCATAAGACTTATCAGTGAAAATTTCCATGAGCTTAGGAGTTACAACGACAACTTGCTTTCTTGATTCATATGGTGTAAAAATGCCATGTACCTTAGTGTTTCTTTTAATTCAAACTTAGTGTGCGAATTGAATCAAAAATTTAAAGAAGTAGTAAGTTGGATAGTTACGGAAAATTTAAAATTGTTTGAGATATGATAAACCTTTAGGGTGTTATATAGGTTAGAAATCCGTGATGCAGCTCCCATAAGACTTATCGGTGAGAAATTCAACGAGCCTAGGAGTCACAATGAGAACTTACTTTGTCGATTCATATGATGTAAAAATGACATATACCTTAATTTTTCTTTTAATTCAAATTTAGTGTACAAACTTGAATTAAAAATTAAATAAGTAGTATGTTATATAGTTATGGAAAATTCACAACGATTCGGGGCATAATAAACTCTTAGGATGGTATATAGGTTAGAAACCTGTAATGTAGCTCCTATGAGGCTTATCGGTGAAAATTTCCTTAAGCCTAGGAGTCTCAGCGAGAATTTGCTTTCTTAATTCATTTGGTGTAACAATGCCGCTTACCTTAGTGGTTCTTTTATTTTGAAGTTAGTATACAAAGTAGGGCCAAAAAAATTAAAGAAGAAGTAAGTTGTATAGTTGAGGAAAATTCACAATGATTTAAGGCATAATAAACCCCTAGGAAGATATATAGGTTAGAGACCCTTAACGCAACTCTCATAAGAGTTATTGGTGAACAATTCTACGAGCTTAGAAGTCACAGCAAGAACTTGCTTTCTTGATTCATATGGTGTAACCATGCCACGTACCTTAGGGTTTTTTTTAATTCGTACATAGAGTACGAACTTGAATAAAAAAAATTAAAGAAGTAGTAACTTGTATGTTTAAGGAAAAAACATAATGATTTGAGGCATAATAAGCCCCCAAGATGGTATATAGTTTGAAAACCAGTGATGCAGCTCCCATGAGAACCTAGGATTTACAACAAGAACTTGCTTTCTCGATTCATATGGTGTAATAATGCCATGTACCTTAGTATTTCTTTTAATTTGAACTTATCATTCAAACTTGAATAGAAAAATTATAGTAAGTTATATAGTTACGAAAAATTCAAAATGATTTGATGCAAAATAAACCCTTAGGATGGTATATAGCTTAGAAAACCGTGATTTAACTCCCATGAGACTTATCAGTTAAAAATTCTACGAGCCTAAGAGTCAAAGTGAGAACTTATTTTCTCGATTCATATGGTGTAACAATGCCACGTACCTTAGTTTTTCTTTTAATTAAAACTTAGTGTAAGAACTTGAATCAAAAAATTAAAGTAGTAAGTTGTATAGTTACGGAAAATTCACAATGATTTGAGGCTTAATATGCCCCTAGGATGGTGTATAGTTTGGAAACCAATGATGCAGCCCCCAGAAGAGGCTTAGAGTCACAGCGAAAACTTGCTTTCTCGTTTCATAAGGTATAACAACGTCACGTTTGTTAGTGTTTCATTTAATTCAAACTTAGTGTACGAAATTGAAAAAAAAAATAAAAAAAGTAGTAAGTTGTATAGTTACAAAAAAGTCAAAATGATTTGAGGCATAATGAACCCTTAGGATGGTTTATAGGATAAAACCGTATGATACAATTCTCATAAGACTTATCGATGAAAAATTCCACAGGCCTAAGAGTCACAATGCGAAGTTGCTTTTTTTATTAATATGATAAGTCGTATAGTCACGAAAAATTCAAAATAATTTGAGGAATAATAAACCCATAAGGGGGTATATAGGTTAGAAACCCGTTACGAAGCTCTCATAAGACTTATCGGTGAAAATTTCTACCAGCCTAGGAGTAACAACGAGAACTTGCTTTCTTGATTGATATGGAGTAACAATGCCACGTAACTTAGTGTTTCTTTCAATTCGAACTTAGTGTACGAATTGGAATAAAACATCAAAGAGGTAGTCTGATGTATAATTATGGAAAATTCACAATGATTTTAAGCATAATAAACCCCTAGGATGGTATATAAGTTAAAAACCCGTGATGTAGCTCGCATAAGGCTTATCAGTGAAAATTTCCATAAGCCAGAGAGTCAAAGCGAGAATTTGCTTTCTCGATTCATATGGTGCAACAATGCCGCCTACCTTAGGGTTTCTTTTCATTCGAACTTAGTGTATGAAGTCGAATAAAAAAATTAAAGAATTAGTAAGTTGTATAGTTACTGAAAATTCATAATGATTTGAGGGATACTAAACTCCTAAGATGGTAAATAGGTTGGGAACTCGTGATGTAGCTCCCATGAGGCTTATTCATGAAAAATTTCATGAGCCTAGGATTCGCAGCAAGAATTTTCTTTCTCGATTCATATGGTGTAACAATGTCATGTACCTTAGTCTTTATTTTAATTCGAACTTAGTGTACGAAATTGAATCAAAAATTTAAAGAAGTCGTAAGTTGTACAGTTCCGGAAAATTCAAAATGATTTAAGGCATAATAAAGCCTTAGGGTGGTATATAGGCTAGAATCCCGTGATGCAGCTCTCATAAGACTTGTTAGTGAAAATTTCCTCAAGCCTAAGAGTCATAACGAGAACTTGCTTTCTTAATTCAAGTGGTGTAACAATGCCACGTACCTTAGTTTTTCTTTTAATACGAACTTAGTGCACAAACTTGAATAAAAAAGTTAAAGAAGTAGTATGTTGTATAGTTACAGAACATTCATAATGATTTGAGGCATAATGAACCCCAGGATGGAATATAGGTTAGAAACCCAAGATGCAGCTCACATAAGGCTTACCGGTGAAAAATTCCTTGAGCCTAGTAGTCACGTTGAGAACTTGCTTTCGCGATTCATATGGTGTAACAATGCCACGTACCTTAGTTCTTCTTTTAATTCAAACTTAACGTACGAAAAAGGATTAAAAAAATTACTAACGTAGACTATTCTATAGTTATGGAAAATTCACAGTAATTTGAGGTCTAATAAACTCCTAGGATATTATATAGGCTGGAGACACTTAATGCAACTCTCATAATAATTTTTGGTGAAAAATTCCACCAGCCTAAAAGTCACAGTGAAAAGTTGCTTTCTTGATTTATATGGTGTAACAATTCCATGTACCTTAATGTTTCTTTTAATTAGAATTTAGTGCACAAAACTGAATAAAAAATTAAAGAAGTATTATGTTGTATAGTTACAGAAAATTCACAATGATTTGAGGCATAATAAACCCCTAGGATGGTATATAGGTTAGAAACCCATGAGGCTTACCGGTGAAAAATTCTTCGAGCCTAGGAGTCACAACGAGAACTTGTTTTCTCGATTCATATGGTGTAACAATGTCACATAACTTAGTGTTTCTTTTAATTTCAATTTAGTGTACGAACTTGAATAAAAAATTAAAGAAGTAGTATATTGTATAGTTACAAAAAATTCACAATTATTTGATGGATAATATACCCCTAGGATGGCATATAGGTTAAAAACCTATGATGTAACTCCCATGAGGCTTATCGGTGAAAAATTCAATGAGCTTAGGAGTCACAGTGAGAACTTGCTTTTTTTATTCATATGGTGTAACAATGCCTCATACCTTAGGGTTTCTTTTAATTTGATCTTAGTGTACGAAGTAGGATCAAAAAATTAAAGAAGTTGTAAGTTGTATAGTTACGGAAAATTCACAATGATTTGAGCCATAATAAACTTCTAGGATTGTATATAGACTGGAGACCCTTGATGCAGCTCTCGTAAGAGTTATCCGTGAAAAATTCCACGAGCCTAGGTGTAACAGCAAGAATGTGCTTTCTTGATTCATAAGGTGTAACAATGCCACATTCCTTAGGGTTTCTTTTCATTCGAACTGAATAAAAAAAATTAATAAAGTAGTAAGTTGTATAGTTACCGAAAATTCACAATGATTTGAGGGATAATGAACCCCTAGGATGGTAAATAGGTTGGGAACCTCTGATGTAGCTCCCATGAGGCTTATCGATGAAAATTTTCATGAGCCTAGGATTTACAAAGAGAAGTTGCTTTCTCGATTCATATGGTGTAACAATGCCATGTACGTTATTCTTTATTTTAATTTGAACTTAGTGTATGAAATTGAATCAAAAAATTAGAGAAGTTGTATGTTGTATTGTTCCAAAATTTTCAAAATGATTTGAGGCATAATAAAGCCTTAGGGTGGTATATAGGCTAGAATCCTATGATGCAGCTCTCATAAGACTTATCAGTGAAATATTCCTCAAGCCTAGACGACACAAAGAGAACTTGCTTTCTCGATTCAAATGGTGTAACAATGCCACGTACCTTATTTTTTCTTTTAATACGAACTTAGTGTACAATCTTGAATAAAAAATTAAAGAAGTAGTTTGTTGTATAGTTATAAAACATTTATAATGATTTGAGGCATAATGAACCCCTGGGATCGAATATAGGTTAGAAACCCAGGATGCAGCTCCTGTAAGGCTTACCGGTGAAAAATTCCTTAAGCCTATCAGTCATAGCGAGAACTTGCTTTCTCGATTCATATGGTGTGACAATGCCACGTACCTTAATTTTTCTTTTAATTCAAACTTAATGTACGAACAAGGATCCAAAAAATTAATGACGTAGCCTATTCTATAGTTATAAAAAATTTACAATAATTTGAGGTATAATAAACCCCTAGGATGGTATATAGGCTAGAGACACTTAATACAGCTCTTATAAGACTTCTTGGTGAAAAATTCCGCGAGCCTAGGAGTCATAGCAAGAACTTGCTTTCTCAATTCATATGGTGTAACAATGTCATGTACCTTAAGGTTTCTTTTAATTCGAATTTAGTATACAAATTTGAATAAAAAATTAAAGAAGAACTATGTTGTATAGTTACAGAAAATTTACGATGATTTGAGGCATAACAAACCCCTAGGATGCTATATAGGTTAGAAATCGAGGATGCAACTCTCATAAGGCTTACCGGTGAAAAATTCCATGAGCCTAGCAGTCACAGTGAGAACTTGCTTTTTCATATGGTGTAACAATGTCACGTACCTTATTTTTTCTTTTAACTCAAACTTAATGTATAAACTAGGATAAAAAAATTTAATGAAGTAGACTATTCTATAGTTACGGAAAATTCACAATAATTTGAGGTATAATAAACCCCTAGGATGGTATATAGGCTAGAGATACTTAATGCAGCTCTTATAAGACTTCTTGGTGAAAAATTCCACGAGCCTAGGAGTCACAGTAAGAACTTGCTTTCTCGATTCATATGGTGTAATAATGCCATGTGCCTTATTGTTTTCTTTCAATTCGAATTTAGTGTACGAACTTGAATTAAAAAATTAAAGAATTATTATGTTGTATAATTACAGGAAATTCACAATAGTTTGAGGCATAATAAACCCCTAGGATGGCATATAGTTTAGAAACCTGTGATGCAGCTCCCATGAGGCTTACTGGTGAAAAATTTCTTAAGCCTAGGAGTCAAAGCGAGAACTTGTTTTCTCTATTCATATGGTGTAACAATGTCACGTACGATAGTGTTTCTTTTAATTTGAATTTAGTGTACGGACTTGAATAAAAAATTAAAGAAGTAGTATGTTGTATAGTTATAGAAAATTCACAATGATTTGATGGATAGCAAACCCTTAAGATGGCATATAGGTTAGATACGTGTGATGTAGCTCCTACGAGGCTTATCGATGAAAAATTCAATGAGCCTAGGAGTCACAGCGAGAACTTGCTTTCTCGATTCATATGGTATAACAATTCCCCATACCTTAGTGTTTCTTCTAATTCGATATCAGTGTACGAAGTAGGATCAAACAATTAAAGAAGTAGTAAGTTTTTTAGTTACAAAAAATTGACAATGATTTGAGCTTTAATAAACCCTAGGATGGTATATAGGCTCTAGACCCTTGATGCAACTCTCATAAGAGTTATTAGTGAAAAATTCCTTGAGCATTGGTGTCACAACGAGAATGTGTTTTCTTGATTCGTAAGGTGTAACAATGCCACGTACCTTAGGGTTTCTTTTAATTCGAACATAGTGTATGAACTTGAATTAAAAAAATTAATGTAGTAAGTTGTATAGTTACAAAAAGAATCACAATAATTTGAGAGATAATAAATCCCTAGGATTGTATATAGGTTGGAAACTCGTGATGTAACTCCCGTAAGGCTTGTCGGTGAAAAACTCCATAAGGTAAGAATTCATAGTGAGAACTTGCTTTCTCGATTCATATGATGTAACAATTACATGTACCTTACTATTTCTTTTAATTCAAACTTAGTATACAAACTTAAATAAAAAAATTAAAGGAGTAGTTAATTGTATAGTTACGGAAAATTCAAAATGGTTTGAGGCTCCATCATTTTCTAGATAGGGCTAAATCTAAAATAGTCCTATAAATTGTGTTTGAAAATTGTAATGAATAAATTCTTATTCACATTATATCGCAAATTTAAATGCAACTCTAATATCGTACACGATGCACATTTTTCAAATCAGTAATACTTTACTATCATTTTTAGCATTACTGGTTTGAAAAAACATTTAGGATAGTTTATAGGCTAGATACCCGTGATGTAGCTCCCATGAGACTTATCGGTAAAAAAATTCACGAAGCTAGGAGTCAAATTGAGTATTTATTTTCTTGATTCATATGGGTTAACAATGTCACATACCTTATTATTTATTTTAATCAAAACTGAGTGTACGAACTTGAATAAAAAAATAAAGAAGTAGTATAATGTATTGTTACGGAAAATTCACATTGATTTAAGGGATGAAAAACCCCTAAGATGGTAAATAGGTTGGGAGCCTGTGAGGTAACTACCATGAGACTTATTGGTGAAAAAATCCATGAGCCTAGGATTCACAGTGAGAAGTTGCTTTCTTGATTCATATGGTGTAACAACCCCATATACCTTAATGTTTCTTTTAGTTCGAACTTAGTGTACGAAGTAGAATCAAAAAGTTACAAAATTAGTCAGTTGTATAGTTACGAAAAATTCATAATGATTTGAGGCATAATAAGCCCCTAGGATGGTATATAGGCTGGAGACCCTTGATGCAGCTCTCATAAGAGTTGTCAGTGAAAATTTCCACGAGCCTAGGAGTCACAGTGAGAACTTGCTTTATTGATTCATACAGTTTAACAATGCCACGTACTTTAGGGTTTCTTTTAATTCGAACTTAGTGTACGAACTTGAATTAAAAAAAAAGCAGTATGTCATATAGTTACAAAAAAATTCGCAATGATTTAGGGCTCAATAAACCCCTAGGATAGTATAGACTGGAGACCCTTGATGCAGCTCTCAGAAGAGTTATCGGTGAAAATTTCCATTAGCCTAGGAGTTAAAGTGAGAACTTGCTTTCTTGATTTATATGGTGTAACAATGCCACGTACCTTAGTGTTTCTTTTAATTCGAATTTACTGTACGAACATGAATAAAAAATTAAAGAAGAAGTATGATGTTCAGTTAAGAAAATTCAAAATGATTTGAGGCATAATAAACTCCTAAGATGGTATTTAGGTTAAAAACTCGTGATGCTGCTCCCATGAGGCTTATCAGTGAAAATTTCCATGAGCCTATGAGTCACAAAGAGGACTTGCTTTCTCTATTCATATAGTGTAACAAAGCCACGTACTTTAGTATTTCTTTTAATTCAAATTTAGAGCACGAACTTCAATAAAAAATTAAAGACATAATACGTTGTATAGTTATGGGAAATTCACAATGATTTGAGGCATAATAAACCCCTAGGATGGTATATAGGATAGAAACTCGTGATGCAACTACCATGAGACTTATCGGTGAAAAATTCCATCAGCCTAAGAGTCGTAACAAGAACTTGATTTATTGATTCATATGGTGTAACAATGCCACTGACCTTAGTGTTTCTTTTAATTCGAACTAAGTGTATGAAGTTGACTAAAAAATTTAAGTAGTAAGTTGTATAGTTACTAAAAATTCAAAATAATTTGAGAGATAATAAACCCCTAAGATAGTATATAGGTTGAAAACAGCGAGAACTTGCTATCTTGATTCATATGTTGTAACAATGCCACATACCTTAGGGTCTTTTTTAATTCAAACTTAGTGTATAAAGTTGAATAAAAAAATTATGGAAGAAGTATGTTGTATAGTTACAGAAATACACAATGATTTGAGGGATAATAAAAACCCTAGGATGGTATAGAGGTTAGAAACTAGTGAGGTAGCTCCCATGAGGCTTGCTGGAGAAAAATTTTTTGAGCCTAGAAGTCACAGCGAGAACTTTCTTTCTTGATTCATATGGTGTAACAATGCCACATACCTTAGGTTTCTTTTAATTCGAACTTAGTGAATGAAGTAGGTGAAAAAACTAAAGAAGTCAAATTCTAATTCAATCCTTAAGAGCCCTGAAATTTTGCTTGAAATTGAGTGTTGTGTTCTGTTGAGGTATATAAAATAGTATGGAGTAGTTTGATCATAACTTGCACGATACAGGACCAAAATTTATGAATTTGATTTCGTTAGAAACTTAAGACATAGAGGAACATTTGATTAGAAGAAAGTATTGTCTGAAAACATCTGGTTTTAAGTCAAAAATGGAAAGAAATGAAGAAATGAAAAGATGATGAAAGGAAGAGCTGTAGTTGGAAGAAAGAAGAAGAAAAGCACGATCATGCTTCTGCACGATCGTGACTTTTCTATTGATTTCAGAAGTCATGATCGTGCTCCATTCGGTAAGCTGCACGATCGTGACTTCTATGGCTTACCAAAAAGTTGATTGATTTGAACATCCTTGATTCTTTTGGGTTTAACTTACTCTCCTGACCTCTAAATGACATGAGACTTGAACCATTAGACTCATAACACATTGTTTCACATCTCCACAAAAAAATTATAGCCATCTGAAATCATTTTAAAGATATTGATTGATTAAATTGTGACAAAATTGATGAACAATTCTGGAACTTCATAACTGGAGTATTTTTTACTGAACATGCTTTGATATTTTAGACATAACTTGTCCTGTGGTTATAAAAATGAAATGATTTTTGATTTGGAGAAAAATAGAGAAATATGGATACAAAATTTATGAAGAAATGAAATTTTTATTGTCTCTAAGAATTTCAAAATCTGACTTGAAATTGAGTCTTAGCTTAGGCTATAACACTACCCGAGACAGAAATCATATTTTGTAGTTATCGAATAAACTGTATTGATGTAAGCCGAATCAGACTAAAGTGTCTTCATGAAAGTTATATATTATTCTCTTATACTTCCAATGGTATAAATTTTGTAATTTTTTGATATTGTAACTGAGGGATATGAGTTGTACAACTTGACAACATGTTTATGCATTAGCTGAATTTCAAATGTGCTTAGTCTACAGTATTTTGAGCATAACTCATACAATAATGAACCAAATTGAATGATATTAGAGCCATTAGAAACTTTAGAGATAGTAGAAAAATTTTATAGAAAAAAGTATTGCCAAATTACTTCATTTTCATTGTCTAAATGATCAAGAACAGTAGACCCAAAAGTCAGCTTTAAAAAAAAGGGATATGAAATGATTCATTGGGTTATGAAATTAGATTCAAAGTGTTTATTTGAGGTATAAACCCTACATAAAAATGATACTTAAGTGAGTTTTGATATATGATTGACAATGTGACGAGAATAATGGAAAGATACTTGGGATTGTCATTGAGCATGCATTGTACACATTCTATAAACACATTTGTCCATGAAGAAATACTTATAATTGTGCAATTATTAATTGTGTGCAACGTGTGCATTTCATAATTTGGATGTACAGGATAAACATCCACATTCAAATGTTTCCAGATTATGGAAGCTAACGCAAATCTGGAGCGTGCTGTGAGTCGACCAAGATGGTCTCATTTCATTTTTTGTTCTGATTTCAATTTATGCATTGAATGAATATGGTTATGATTATTATGCAATGTGAATACGATTGATATGAATGTGATTTGCTTATGTTGATGTCGGACAATGAAGGTCCGAGACTTGATGCATAAATGTGATATTGAATTGCTACTCGTATGTGAATGAGAAAAATAAGTGTATTCTTAACTTAATTGTTGAATGTCGAACCAAGGTCCGATGATGAATGTGAAAGTGATCGTGAATCTTAAATCATATGACTGATTGAAAATATGTGAAAGTGATGCATTCCCTTACAAGAATGTATGAAACATAAAGGCAGTTGAGAGCTTAAAGCTCATAATGTGAAAAAGAGCTTAAAGCTCAGATTGTGAAAAACAACTTAAAGCTCATAATGTGAAAAACAACTTAAAGCTTAGATTGTGAAAAAGAGCTTAAAGCTCAAAAAGTGTATAAGAGCCAAAGGCACACTAAGTAAAATGAGCCCAATATCCCCAACGGATACAAGATAGTTCAGTGAGTCTGGTATCAATAATAGATACGGGACAGTTATAGGAACTCAGTCACAATAAAGTAATTAATGAAAGTGAGTCACATGTGCATTGCATATTCATTCAATATGTATGTTCAAATGATTGCAATGTCCTGTTAACTTGTAATTGAATGACAATGCCAATGTTTTGAACAAAGTGTTATGAGATTATATGAACTATATGTGTATGTTATTGAGTGAGCCATCGCGAATGGTCTCTCACTAAGTTTGGAAAAACTCACCAAAATTTGTAATTTTTTCAAGCGTAGAAGAGTTGCCACATTAGGCTAACGAGAGTATAATCACTGCATTCAAGTAAGAGATCGAAGTCGAGATCAGTTCACGTCTGCATTTGTTTTCTTATTTTTTTTATCAAATTGTATATTTCGCATTTTCTGTAAAATGTTTATTTGAATATTTCTATATGTAATAACTTTCCAAAGTGGAAAGATTTGTCAATGAGAATAATAATAAATGTGATTTTGATATTACAAAAGAAAAGAATGGGCCTAATTTGATTATTGATTTCTGCATACAAGTGCATTGATTGAAAAAAGTGTAATGAGTTCAAATGTTGACTGTTCTAGCATGCCACCCTCGCGGGGTACATACTCGAATATCACTTAGGATGTCAAGTACGTGTCTTATGAGAGTGGGATGCTACATATGTACTATAATGTAATTCAAAAATAATTACAATAATATAAAAATGGAAATCAACATTAAATATTAATATGATATTCTTAATAATATAATTAAATATTATTGACAATGTTTATAAGTGTAAAAATAAATTTAGTTAACAATAATGTTATTTTAAAAATAATATGAAAAACAACACAAAATTAATTTTTATTACATAAAAAATTTTTGGTTATTAATGTCTTGTAAAATATATGATTTTCACAATTTTATGTGGAGTGACAAAACTCTATTTACTATAAATAAACTATAAACTATTTTATATTATTTATATATTAAAGGAAAGTAGAAAATGTACAAACTAGAAGGATTTAGCGACTATTTTAGAAATTAGTCGCCAAAGCTTAAATTTAGCAATGAACTACTAAAAAGTTGGTAAAAGAATGATAGCGTATTAACATTTGGTGACTGTTTCACAAGTTCATAGCAAAAATGAAATTTAACAATGAATATGTGTAAGAGTCGCTAACAGTTTGATTCTGTGTAGATATATGGCAACGTTGTAAGAGGTGTCGTCAAATGTATTGAACATTCTTTTAAAAATTAAAATGAGACAAATGACATCATTTTTAGTATCTAGTTAACTAATACATTACGGGGGGG
>JAOSBN010043907.1:0-15136 GCA_027563595.1 Erythroxylum suave
TGTTGTTTGGTCCGCGCACGAGGCTGTCAGACGATGCGCTAGGGGCACATTGCAGGTAGTTGTTTCCAAACAAAGTTATACACACCAAAGGAGTGTCTTCTCGTACACAGTAAACATCTGAGATGTGAGACCGTGATCAATGGCATGATCCAGGACGTCCTGTTATCTGACCTGAACGGTGTTTTTGAGATATAGATATGATTTAAAATGGACGAGGTACAGTGCTGGAGTACGCCGTTTCAGGCATGTGAATCTTGACGGTTATCAGTGCGTTGTGTGGAGATGCCGTTGTCGATGGGTGCCTGTTAACTGGCGTACCCCTGATATCTCCAAGTACCAATCAAACCTGACCTCGGACAGATCGCAAATCAGGACCGCAAGTTGATGCGTAGAAGAGCCTGGAGGACGCCATGAAGCTACAAGCTAATTTCAGTATCGTGTCATTTGTCATTGCTCATAAATAGTGCTTCTCGACGAAGTTGACAATACCACGGCTGGTGCCCTCCCCAACCACCGTCTCCAGACGTTCTGATTTCAAGAACGCCTTCGCCATCCTCAACCTCGCTCTCAACCCGACTCGGTTCCTCTTCGCTTCCATCTGCTCCTGCTTCGTTCTCTCCCTCTCCAGCCTCTTCCTCTCTTTCTCCTTCTGCTTCTCCTCCTCCTGCCTCACCCTCTCCTCCTTCTTGCTCCACCTTCCGTGGTATCTGTCGTAGCACTCATCGCAGTGACATTTCGGGGAATGCAGGAATAAGTTCTACTTCTTTCCCTTCTTTCCACTCTTCTGCTGAATCTGCTGGGATGCTATGATGTTGTCAAACGTGATGTTCGGATTGTATTTTGATACCGGTTGAGTGACCCTTTCCGGAGGAGCAACTTCTTCGAGCCCTAAATTCATCGACGTTCGACTCGAGATTCGTGGTAGACCCTCAACCCCATCGTTGGTTGTAGGCAAGACAGGTTTGAGCAGCGGTGACTGATATGGTGATGGAGCGGCAATGTTACGTACGGGCGCCAGATACGGTGGTGATGTGACCTCTTCGGGAGGTGGAAAATAGTTTAACGGTGTGGTCTGTGGTACTGGTGAAGTTGGACCGAGTGATGAAGCCCATTTTGTTGCGATTGTCCAACAGTGACTGCGTCGATAGATACCCTCCACGCCATGGTCAATGACGTCGGCTGGCATACTGACCAGACCGCCTCCACTTGCCACGTTAAACCAGGCTCGAGAGGTGGAAACATCGTCTTGTACCCAGGGTCGTCCTCCTCTCGGCGCTTCGCAAAGGAAGTACTCAACTCCTTCGGTAAATGACAAATCTCGAGCATCAACGACCGTCATTGGCAGCGACTGCAGGACTGCATACATGAAAAGCCATTGACCACATCGTATGTCGCCAAGGTCGGATATAGTCTTCCCATGACATAGTCTTCGCTCGTATTCGATGAACTCCTGTATCCAAGGCGATGGCTTGACACTGTCTCTGTTGTACGATTGATACAGAAGGTCGTTGAGTGTGTTGTCTCTTAGTTTCTTGGTATTCTGCGCATCTGTTGCAAGCATATGTCTCTGAAAAGCCGGGATGATAGGAACATCGAACGGTATCGGTGGAGTAACTGGGGGTGTACTTCGGTCGTATTCAGTCTCAACAGACCTAAGAGCGTGCTGTATGGTTTCATTAGTCCTACTCTCGGCGTCATTGGCAAGGACCGAAACATCCACTGTTCTCGGGGTCATCGAAGTACGATCGGCCAGCATGTCATAAAGATCAGTAAAGTCCTGGTACACTTCACGGAGTAGTTGTCGGTTCAAGCCGCTTTCTTCGAAGTTGTTCTTCTTAGAGCTTGCCTTTGGTGGCCAACTTCCATATCGTCGCTTGTACTGTACCATTGTGTACTGACGGAAGTCCATAAAATATGCCTTCCATGCCTTAAACCTGACCAATTTCGCCTCCGTCGCTGTTTGAGAGTTTGCTATACCCGCGAACATCGAAGGAAAGTAGAAGTTGTCTAGTTTGGCGTGAAGTGGTTGCAACCTCTGTGTTTGGAGGTCAAGACGGGCTCTTTCCAACTTGTTGACAATAGGCGCGGGAATTCTGTCAAATTTCGGGCTGTTGATAGATTTGATATCGTCTAGACGGCCAACTGCGTGAACGAATCCCTCAACATAGAGTGGCCATGATTTCATCGCGACGCCAATAAGAATAGCCTCGATGTTCTTCTCTCTGCTAGTGCGTACATCAGCAAGCCGAAGCTCCTCCGTGTATCTCATGAAGCTATGCCATGGTACGTTGCCCCAGGATGATCCCTTTTCGTTGCCATACTGGAGTCTGCTCAGAATGCTGCTGATTGACATGAAAACTGCAAAAAGAGAGTTCTGTCTGTGTGTTGCAATCAGCGCTCCACCGCAGAGGAAGCTAAAGAAATTTCGGTAAAGGACCATCAATTCCAAGTCGTCGCCTGTTGGTATAGATCCTGGGGCTGAATAATCACCATCTAGATTCAGAGGCAGACGCACAGATTTCGCTGGACCTGCCATACTGTATTTCGGGGGCGATGGAATGGATCCATTGCCTGTATGGTAACCAGGCTGGGCATTGCCATTGTAGTGTTCATCAAAAGACAACGCTGACATGGCCTTCGAAGCATCGAACTCGTAAGAGTCGTGATGATTGTTGCCATTTGGTTGAGTCGGTTTCATAAGATACGATAGCACTCTCGAATCTGCGAACAATTGTGAATGTACTCTGAATGATGGTCCTTTGTGAGCAGTCTCGGGGAACAGGTAGACTAGAACATCTGCGTCATTGTTCCAGAGATCACCAACCTGTCACATGTAAGTTTATGATCTGACTAATGGCAAGATTTTCTTACGGGTTCGCCGCTTAGCAAAGGTTTGATGTCATATGCAAAAAGCTCTTTCAGTCCTGCAATCCAAGCTTGGACCGGCGGATGATCTCCTTCAACATCTATTGCCTGCTTCTCAGATTTCCCAGGAATCCAACTTCTTCTCTTGTTCAGTTTTCGGCTGTTAGGTGACTGGCCCAACGGTGAGGATGTGCCTGGAACGCTGAGTGTAGTTGGAGTCTGTGGTCTGCTTCCGCTGCTTTGCCGACTGCCGTTATTGTCAACTCGAAGGGGAGATCTCCCGTCTCGGCTAGATGGTCTAGAAGACATTCTCTCTTGCCCAAAGAATGGGGGAGGCTCAAGATCGGTATCTAACGAGCTCAAGTTGAAACCTGAAGGGGACTTTGTCATTGGTTTTGTCAGCCTCCCTCTAGACGGTGACTGTGGACTGAACGGTGGGTTTAGCTGAGGTGAACTAGAAGATCGAGGTAAGTCTTCATCTTTTGACGAGAAGAAGGATGACAATCGTTTCGCCATGATGTTGCTGGACTCGAAATTATTGACAGATACTGGTAATAGTCAAAGGTATCGTAATCCAGAGCGCCCCTCCTCTGCGATCTGTCTTACACGTCTCGTAATATCAAAGTCCGTGAATTATGGGACTGGGAAACAAAACGCAAATCGTGGCTCTTGCAGATATTCCGACTGAGACCCTAATTCGCAAAACGAAACGTGTGACAAATGTCTCGGCGACCCCGACGTCCTGGATTGTTTGTATGCAAACTGACAATGCGCATGCACAGGCTTCGCGCGACATGAAACATGAAGAATGCAAGGAACGTGCTCTCAATCGTTTTATTACCCGGTCCCCTGGCAAGTACGGCCCCGGACTGGAGCCAATTGAACGTCAGCCCTCTCCGCAATGACGTCCCCCTCCAGTGAAAGGATAACTGTTGTCGGGATCGGCCCTGTATGAGTTCGCAGGGCTTAAGCCGTTGGCTGCGCTAAAATATAAGCCTGCCACGAAACTACGGCTGCACTATCGGCTTCGTGCACCAGATACCGCGCGGCTGGGCCCCCAAGGTTAGCGGGTAGAATGGCAGCCAAACAGTTCTTCTTTGGAACGCTTTGGTTCGACCTGGTCTCAGCGGACGGGTCCGATGGCCTAGCTTGTGGACTCAACTTCGACCCCGGTATGCTTCAATATCGAATGCGCATTGATTGAGGTCTCAGTCTTGTCGAATAGGAAACGGAAATGAGAACTCTGCTCCCGTATGGAGCTAGGATTCTAGACAAACTTCTCACCTTGGACGGCTTGTGGAACGGCTGACGCGTTGAGGTTTGTGTTGTTGGGTCTCCAACCCCTTGTCGTACGTCTGCACTGCGCCTCAGGGATGGTTCCTAAAATAGGCTTTCTAGCCACACGAGCGCCCCATCCGCATAAGAAAGATCTTATGCCCTTGATTTTGGTAAGGTAAATCTTGTTCTTGAACATGTCCTCGCGCTACATGCCTGCTTCTCGCCTTGATGAGCCACTAAACTCTTACTCAGCGGTCCATCTTTCTCCTTATTTGCTGTGCAAATCATTCAGCTTGCTGCTGTGACCCGGTTCAGGGCGGCTGCTGCCTGAATCGTCCTTGTCGAAATAATAGCAGGGTAATCATTCTTCGAGCTCATGCCACGATCCGTGAGTCCCATGTTGGCGCAGAGAATCCACCGACCTTCAGGAACGAAAGAACTGTCCGAGTAAGCTTCGCTTTATGCTGTTCTCAAGTCCCTAGGTCATCTGCTTCAGAGTATTATGCGAATTACCATTGACTTTGTTACGTGGCTAATGATCAGGTCAAATTTCAACACGAGACCTCCTTACAGCCCTGTCGATTTATTTACAAATATTTCGATCATCAATGTCTTAATCAGCTGTCTTGCAAATTCCAGCCTATTGAATGAAAGCAGTCATGTTGGTGAATTATCGAAGTGTCGACCCACGCAAAGTGAATTTGATTGTCAGTCTCCATGACCCAGAAGCGAGAGAGGAATTCTCATGTCCAGCACTGACACAATTCCTCCGTAGACTCAACTAAGTCCGAGTATATACTGCAGACGATATGGCCGTAACATAGGTATTGTCGGGCTCTTGCCATGGATTTGGTCAAAGCGGCCGAGGCAGATGAACATTAAGTTGCAAGAACAGCAGCAGCAGTAGTAGCATTATCATCAATTTCACTTGGCTCAGTATCGAGGTATCGATTCAACTGAGACGCTCTTGCCTCTACACGTGCAAACTATGTTTGAAAGGTGAATATGAACACAGGCGAGAGCAGTCCGCACCGAAGACTGTCGATAAATCTGCGCTACTTTTACTCTGCCACTTCGAATATCGGGCTTGTTCTAGTTCATAGCGACACCACGAACTGGAAGTTCTCTACAATACTGCTGTATTGTCAGAATGAGGTAGACGCATGTGAAATCATCTCCTGCAACACTTGCGAGCTGTCATCAACCCAGTACATTAATAGAACGCCTTGTGTACATATAGAAGCCTTCAGAGCAGGATTAGGAGCACAGAGCAAATGACCTCATTGCACTGGAGACTTTGAATAATTTCACATTTTTTTTACGACTATGTTTTGCATCAGTAGCTACGATTCCTCAGCGACTCGAGGTCGAGTCGGCTACCTACATACACTATGCTTGTGATTCTCGTCCATAACGGCTTACGTCCTCATCCAAGCTCGTAGCACTCACATCAATGGAGTACGCTATGCCTATAGCCTGCTTCACATGGCAATGACATTTATTGCACAGGTAGGCCGTCGATCGTCTTCTTCAAAGAGTTAAAGACCGAGCGACTTGCGCACAGAAAAGCACAATGTGAGCTTGATGTATCATGTCTAGAAAGTTTGGACGCATCGACTCTGTGCTTAGGTCAGTGTTCCTCAATAGGCTCTTCGGCTCACTGATCTTGGTGTTTGGTGCTTTCATGTAGCGTGTTCTTACTTCCCTTCCCTTTTCTGATCGTTATCATGACAATTCTCTTACAATTGTCGCAGAGCTAAAAGACAGGATAGATGTAATGTCTCGCAGCTGTAGCAGCATGGCTGCCTATCCTAGATTCCTGCTTGTAACATGACTGTCATTGTGCGTGTTGATGATGATTAACAAGACATCTTTGCTTATTGAAATTTTTGGCGTCGTCTCTGTTGGAATTATGGTTCTGCTGACAAGATAACTGCAGCAGTTGTGGGAGTTTTAGAATCGATATCGGAAGTGAACAAAATGATTGTTGTAACTTCAAGAAATCACTTTGCTCATGCAGGGGCGGGTGTAACTGGAGTCGGTGTCCCGTTGACGTCCATCATTGCCTGTCGCTTGGGCCCCTGTCCACTGATAGCAGTTTCAGCTTCTGACGCGGCTCGCTTCTTGACCTTTTTTGCCGGCTTCACCGGTTTGATTTCTCCAGCTTTAGCATCGAATACATCAGTTGGCAATTCGTAGTTTTTGCACGGTGCCACGTTGATATCGTGTACCTGTGGATTGAATCCCGTCCATGTTGCACACATATTTTTGAAATACTGGATTGGGGCGGAGATATTCAGATTCTTAACAGCCTTGTCAGTCAGATCAAGACCAATGTAGAATGTGTAGGTGTACACTGTTTGGTCACCCTCCGTGGTCAATATTCTGGCATCGCCTGCACCATCTGCAGCAGTCCCATCGCCATTGGTGGCAACTAGCTCTGGATCCGTCGTCTCCACCATTGTGGTCTCGTCAACCTTGTATTTCATGCTGCCTTTTCGGACTTCGTTGATCTGATCAGAACTGTCGACCCTGTGTGTTCGTTTGAAACCCTTTGTATAAGGCCTAGCAAGGCTGATGATGTCGGCCTGCAATTCGAGCTGCATGACCAAATGACGCACCTTTGATTCGACCAGTCCCGACCATGCCTTTGCGGCATCTGCGTCACAAGAGCTTGCAATGATGCTTAGGTAGTATTTGTGATCTGCAGCAAAGAATGTGTGTTTCTTGAATAAATCTGCCCATGTTTGTGTTCCCTTGAAGATTCCATCAGCTACAAAGAACCCTTTTTCAAGTTCGCGTTGAATCACATTCTTGCCAGATTTCGAGATGTTGAACGTAGCGCACATGCTTGGATATGCAGGGGTGATAATCGGCATAATGTTTTTGCGGTCGCCTGGGTAGATTTGCGGGTTCCAAACTTTCTCCTTGCCGGTCTCGATCTCTTTAAGCATAACAGGTGTGGGCCAAGGCCAGTCTTTCATAACGAAGAAAAACCGAGTAACGATGGTTGCTCCATTTGCATGCGGATAGAGCTGACAGACGCGAGCGACGAGCATGGCCCATGCAACACCGCCTGGGAAACCAACAATATTGGCATAAATCGCACGTCGCTGAGCCCACAGCTTGATCGCCCGGAGAGCCGTTCTAAACGTCTTGTGCTCTGGCACTAGAGAAAGAATCTCATCAGTAACACGTGGACCTGTGATGGACTTGATCCCAGCCTGATCAAGACCATCCAACAGCTTATTGTCCTTTAATTCGAGGTTCTTGGGGATCGTCTGCAGAGTGGTTATTGACACGAATATTAGATCGATCTCAATGTTGTTCAAGATGAGCTTGATGATCGGCACGAAGGAATCGGGGACAGCAGTCAAAGATTGAATATTTTCCACGCCTGCCATGCGGCGAAGTATAGGGGGAAATAATTCAAAGAAATCCTCTCGTTTCACATGTCGAGGAGCCACCGCGAGCGTGTCGATGTCGGAACCTGAGACCAGTCAGCTACTGTCCATGCTCTATCTGATCGATTCGCTTACCCGTACCGTACACACCAAGCCTGTAACTCCCGTATGGGTAAATTTTGCCCCCGAATTGGTCAACTTGACTCTGGGGTAGTCTTTGTCTTCGGCTGACTTCCTTGACAAATTCCTGATGGATTCGGCTTAAGAGCTTCAATGTGTCCATGCGCTTTTGGGTCTCCTCGCTTCTTTCGTAATTGTTCTCCCGCTTCAACTCTTCTATCAACTGTGCATTCTTTTCCATGTCTGACGTTGACGGCAGGGTGTCCGAAAGTGGTGGCGTAAGGCCCCATTGTCTCGTTGTCGTCTGCGACATGTTGTCGCCAGAGCTGAATGCCTCAAGATCTAATAGATGAAGGAGATTCGGGGCCGGGCGTCGAGCATCGGAAGGACAGTCTGCAGTTACACTCGATGCCAGCGACAGCAGTGGGTGGCCTGTGGCACAGGCTCAGAATGCAAGACGCAGCAAGAAACAACAAAATACCCAAACTCCAAGAAAAATGATGGAAAAGTATCGTGAAATGTGAAGCTGGAGAAGGAGAGGATGGTAGGCGTTCGACGGATTAAATTACGGCGACACATGCGATATCACTTGCTGTTGCCTCCAACCTTCTCCGAATGCCAAGCACGGCGACTGGAGGACTTCAGTGAACAGAAGTTCGAGCTTGAGCTTCACCACTCAGAATAAAGTTGGGGAACCAGAGATGTTCCCCATCCACGTACTCCGAGCTCTGGATGGTGATTAGTTACTATTCTAGTTGACCAAAAGAGTCTTGAATCTAGACGATGTCGCTGCACAAGATCCTGACATTAAATGAATGCAAATCAGGCTGCGCCCAGTCTAGCTGCCTAGCAACTATGCATTTATCTAAGAGGCTCTGCATCAGATCTAACGGGCAGCTCCTCGTCGGGGGACAACTTGGTTCGGACGCATTCGCCAAACTGCAGTGATCAACATGAGACAACGTATAGCGCGATCAGTGTACCAACGGCACAACAGATACGTCAGGAGTGCAAGTTACTTTCAGTACCACGATCGAGTCAAGCAGCGTTCCTGGTCGGTGCTTCTGCGAAAAGTTTGGCCAGCCTTTCGTCCAGCCATTTGACATCGTCGAGGTTGCCAGGAGGTCCTCCAGCCCAATGGCCCCATATGGACGGGAAAACATCGAGTTGACCAATTCCAGAAGCCATGCATTCAACCTCATACTCCGAATCTTCCGGCCTAAAGCACTATCAACTTCATGGACGACCATCTTCAAGAAGAAATAGGTAACTTACGGGAAGTAGAGGTCAGTCTTGCTCGGCAGTACCAGAGTCTTCGCCTTGATACTCGCCATTGCTTTCTCAAAGTCGCCATTATACGGTTCCTGCTTGCTCACGTCGCCACTTTGCCACGTTTGCAACATGACCAACATGTTTTCGGGATCCTTACTGCAAGCCCAACCCTCCCAGAAGTCGACGAGAAATTCTTCCAGCGACTTTGCGCCGTAGTACTTCTCGTACAATTTATGGCGATAGAAGGCCTGCGAAAACCCCCAGCCAGCGTACCCTCTGCCAAAAGCCTTCATAGCGAATGTTTTTTCTTCGTCTGTCCATTTTCGAGTGTCACCGGGAGACGATACCGAGACACCAGGGGATGACTGGTGCTTGGTAGCAAGCAGATAGGATTTCTGGCCCTCAAGGAATACCTGATTGTGCAGAGCCGTCCTAGCAGAGCCACAAAAAGGGACTGCGATATCCATAAAATCAGGGTACTGCGTCGCCCATTGGAATGTTTGAGCCGCACCCATGCTCCATCCGGTGACTGCTCGAAGGTGCTGAATTCCAAGCTTCTGTGTCAACAGCTGGTGCTGAGCGCGAACATTGTCATAGAAAGCTACATCTGGAAACGGAGAAATGTCAGAGTTGGACGGTGATATTGACTGGCCATTGCCGAACAGCGCCGTGATCACGATGAAGTATTTCTCGGGATTCAATGTCTTGTCCTCTCCAATAAGCCATTCATTGTCGGCGATGAGACCAGAGTACCACGAAGGGTAAAGAACGGCTGGCAGACTCTTGTCACCAAACGTCTTGTACGCTATGAAGGCCCCTGGAATGACAGCACCGTTCTGAAGCCGGAAGTCTCCAAGATCGTAGGTTTGGTAGTCACTCATGTCGATGAATAGTGGAGCGTGGTTTCGGGCGATGTCAGGAGAGCAGAATCGAATACTTGCTTATCGCCGGAGATGTTCTCATGACAACCCCTCGACCTGACTCGTCTTGATGGCGGAGACGTGTTTCCCCACTCCTGGACGGGTCTCTCTAACAACACCCGAAGGATTTCGAGCTCGCTATGCACAATACAATTGGTGCTTAAGGTTTGGACGGAGTACGCTGGTAAACACCCATCCAGCAAGTGTGATGAGGTACGACTCCTGTAGGCACCTCACTAAACACTATCCTATGGATCATAATATCTTGAATGTCTACTCCCTGCCCATCTGATTGGAAGAATACTCGGTAAGACTATTGAGCATCATGTATGTCCTTTGGGTAGATATTTACCAGCGTACTGACCCAGACTTTCCGCACCAACTGTCCAAGAAGAACGATCCAATTATTTGAGAATGCTTACACTGATTCAGCTGCCAGTGACTTCGATCCTTCTGTGGCTGAGACATACTGCCCGCAGATCATTCACGATCAACATGGTCAGGTATGGTCATGATCCCTGCACGCCGCTGTATGCACCAAAATGTCCCTGCCAAACGACAACCACCGGCTTCTTGCCAAATTGCAGCTGAGAGACACGGCACGTCTTTGTCCGTGAAGTCAAGGACGATCCGCCGGGCGTACATCGAATACCCTGGTCGGTCATTGCATACCTTGGCCTCGACCGGCGACATGGTTCTTTTGTGAAATTGAGGGCGTGCCGGAACCACTCGCTTGGTGTATTCCATTCACGATCAGAAGAGGCATTTGTGTCGTAGCGTGATCTGCGTTGCATCCTTCTTTCTGACCGCACCACGGTCGATACGAAGCCTACCGGCTGCTGTGTCTTAACTAGTGCGCCCGGGATGCCAAAGCAGGCATTGAGCTGCAGGCTAATTCCAGGTACTCAGCCTCGATACGATTCCTCGGGTGTCTCGAGAATTCTAGACCTCCTACAATATTCTCCACATGTCACCTTGAGATTCAAGCATGGTCATGAATCCTGGAATCTACCTTGGAGTGACTTCATCGAGATCTGTCAAGAATTTCTAGGGCCTCGGTTCGTCGATTAGTATAACATGGACTCCTATGACGTAAGAGCCACTCAAGTAGATCGATGAGTTGTTGGACAATCCTGATCTCGAAGGGAGATGCCCGGATGTTCTACATTCAAGCGTTTTCATGGGATTCACGGCAGTAATGTTAGATTTAATATGGCTTTCATACTTTGAACCTATTGTCCTGTAGTCGTCCTGCCGTGATAATCACTGTCGGTAGAGACATTTCCCTACCCCAAATGCCGATGCCCCACGCGGTGAAAATTTATCACCGCGAGCAGTGATTGGTAATCTAAGCTTGGTAACAGTGACGCCAGATAGATTGTGTATAGAGATAGACCTCGTCAAATTGCGCGTAACACTGACATTTGCCTCTCCCGTTCGTCGCACGACAGCCAGCATGTCGCAGCTCAAACACGATGCCGAATCTCAGGTGAAGAGAAATCCTCATCCAGATTTTGCAAAAGTACAGGCGTCACGTCCAGACTGGGACGAAAGCAGGGCATGGAACTATTCCAAAACAGCGGATCCGGAGTGGAAGTATGGTGACGGCGCGAACGATAAGTCCCAATTGTCAAAGAATCATATTGCGATCGACCCATATGAAGAAGGCAGGCCCCCCGTCTTCAATTACAAGCTCATGATTTCTGGTATCATTCCGAGGCCGATTGGATTCATCAGCACCAAGAGTAAGGATGGAGAAAGTACAAATTTGGCTCCTTTCAGTTACACTCAAATGTTCAACCACGACCCGCCGGTCTTTGGTGTTGGGTTCTCTGGAGGTCTCGACAATGCAAAAGACACACTGGCCAACCTGATGGCAACAGGCGAATGTGTGATCAACATTATCAGTGAGCACTTCATCGAGGCTGCCAACTCGACAAGTATGGACCTACCATATGGTCAGAGTGAATGGGCCGTTTCTGGATTGACACCAGAGAAGTGTGAGGTTGTCAACGTTGACAGAATCAAGGAGAGTGTCTTTAGCATCGAGGGCAAATTGATGAACACACAAGAGTTCGAGAGTCGAGTCACGCCGGGCAAGAAGACTGGGGTCCTTGCAGTCATTGAGGGAGTCCGATTTTGGGTCAGAGAAGATGCCATTAACGAGCAGAAGAACTTGATTGATCCCGCTGTGTTGAAACCGGTGGCCAGGCTAGGAGGAATCACTTACGCGAGGGTTGTGGATGGCTTCGAGATACCGAGGCCGGTCATGAAGAAAGAGATTGAAGATGGCAAGCTGAGCGAGAAACTTTTACAAAACAAGACGCAGGCGCAATAAACAAATCCCCTAGCGTCATAGACAATTGCGCTCTTGCTGAGTAGAGATACACTCTCAATGGAACCTTAGTCAATCTGAGCTTCAATTCCGGTAATTGTGAGTCTTGGGTGACCAGACGCCGAAACACTACCGTTGCGGCTCCCATTGTTGAGCGGAGAAATAGTCCCAGCAAATGACAAGACAAAGCGAAGTGCATCAAGCTTGCTATTTTCGGTTCAATGGCAGGTCCGTCCTCATGCTCCAAGCAACGTCAAGGTGCTCGTTCTCGTCTAGGCGCCACTTCGGCGAATTCTGATAGGCCGTCTCGTCTTTAGATGAGATGTCTCTCGTTTAACGCAATCAGACAAAATTTCAAATTGTGCCCAACGTTGAATGTCTTAGAAAGGAGTACCACTGAGCGTGTCACATCGTCGGAGACCCGACTGACTGGTTCATCCAGGGAGCGAGTCAGTGCACCGGGTCAAGCCAAGCGGACACCGGCGTGACCAACGTGCATCTGCGTCAGTAGATGGGCTCGGCCTGATCGGATATTCTGTGGGTGCCGGTAGCTCTTCAAACACAGATACAGGAGGTGCTCAGACCAGCTTCCGGTGGGACCACCATCTCCACCCCATTGCCGCCGAGGCAGAAACGTGCTCTGCGTACTATGTGCGCGGACTACAGCTCCCTGCCCTGCTGTCGATGAGCGGGGTTTCAGAAGGAACAATCGAATCAGAGATGCCAGACACACAACAATAGCCGGCGGTCAGACAGTCGAATGATGTATCTTACATGCGTGAGAAGCCGATCAAAGCTTCAGTATTGGTCTTATGCACCAGTCGATGTGACACCAAAGGTGTTGATTCAGGTACGATACGATGCTATCGACTCTGTCCCAAAGTCCTTGTTTCACTTTGCGAGCATTAGAGTGACGCGACACCTGCAGTTCGGTGAGATCGCTGGTCGCTGATGTTCGTTTCCGGTTTTTGAAGTCGCAGGGCGACAGTTTGAGGACATTCTTGAGGCCCAAAAGGTGAATCCAAATCAGACGCTAGCTGTTCCTGGATCTTTGGTTTCACACAACGTACCAATCTCGTGGTAAAAGCGGTTGAAGGTGGCTTAAGCCGTCTTTAGCGCACGCCTGATCGAAGTATGGTTAAATGGCTGTGAGACCAGGACAAAGAGACTTCCCGAGAGAGACTCGAGCTGAGCCACTCGTTGATTTATCAACACAGATCTTCTGGAAAGCCTCAATCTTGGTTTAGTCGCCTAGAAAGGGCCCTGCTAGAGTCTCGACGCCTCAAGGGATTCCAGAAGCGGACAAAAGCAACAGCAGTCGTCATCCTATGGCGAAGCTTGAACGACTGATTAAGTCGTAATTGCAGCGGAAGCCTTCCCGAAACCTGCCCCCAACCCTGAAGAGGTATGATCTCTGCACCTCGGATTGCTGTATCAGGACTACCGCCATCTGGTCTCGTCCAGTAGCAGTCTCGATACGTGGTTGCGGGTGGAAATCGATTCTTCATGATATGCATGGCAACCTTAGACGCAGTCTGGGACAGACGTAATCGGACGAGGGACTTTCCGGCACCGCCCACGACTCCCGGAGCGTCATCTTGCAACTTGATAGGCCTGGTAAGGCTGGACCGTTATTGAAGTGTGTCGTTCTCGAAAGCGGAGCGCCCTGGACACAACCAGGTCGGAGTCCACGAGATTGGACGCTCGTCTGCAGCCTAGCAAGCGCGGCACAAGCGCTCGTGAGAGAATGACCTGCATTGGTCTCATCGAGCAGAGGTACAGGCGACGCGAAAATGCTAATGGCAGGGTGGAACGGCCGATGGGGCCAGCGAACGACGAAGACACATCGCAACGTGTGTAGTACTGCTTAGGTTAGCAAGGGGTCTGTCTCAATGGCTATCCGAAGTATATCATCAGCCATGGACCCAAGGGTGAGGAAGCTTCAAGATAGCCCTCTCAAAACCTCAGTCTTCGCCTTCGACATTGTCTGTGCACCGCCGTGGAGCACCAAAATTGTCGGTTAGTGAGTTCGTGTGCGTGTGTTTGAGAGTGAAAACTCGGAGCTCGGAAAGTGCACGCCCAGGCCAGTCCCGAGCAAAGTTCACCCAGCGTAACCAACGGCCTCCCCGCAGACCAAGCACGAGCAGCGCCAGTGCAGCCCAATCATGGACCCGAACCGCCAGCCTCCCTTGTTCCCTCACGCCCACAACTACCACCTCGATTTCGACATCACCGACGAGCAAGCTAACCACCCAAATGTCTGGCCTGGCACCTACGCCACTACCTCGACTTCTCTCCCGACTCTGCCCTCGTCCACCACCAGCTCTGATCCGAATGCAGGCTGGAGTGCGACCCTACCACTCCTTCCACAGTACCTCGAGGCGGATGCTGGCCGAGGTGCACACCCGTACCAGCAACAGCACCAGCAGCATCCGCAGCATCACTATTACCACCAGCAACCTTTCTCGACTCCCTCTCCAGCAGCTTACCACACGCCCCTGTCCGATTCCTACCTGTTGAGCCAGCCCGCGCCCTCTCCTTACACCTACTATGCTTCGCCAAATGTTTATCCTCTGCCCAGTCCTGTTTCTCGAAGCATGAGTGTGAGCGCGATCTCCCATGTAGACTCTGTCCTGCCCCAGCAGCAACAACCTCAACAACAGAGCTCCAACACCTTCTTGCCCACGCCACGACAGATTCGATTTGTCTCATCAGATGGTCAGCCCCATGCGAAGAGACGGAGAATCAATGCAGCTTGTCTAACTTGTCGCAAGAGAAAGACAAGGTGTTCTGGGGAGCGGCCAGAATGCAAGACCTGCACCGATAATGGCCATGTTTGTGCAGGCTACGCGGATAGGCCACCTCGCAAAGACAACGACAAGCGCTCAGACGATGGAGATGACGACGACGATGATGGATCTGGGTCTACGTCGCCCAAGAAG
>JAOSBN010043978.1:0-15128 GCA_027563595.1 Erythroxylum suave
GGTTCAGAATACCAGCGGGATTGAAACTTGAAATGAAAGTTGATTGTTTGAAGATTTTAGAGTTAGAATTGGATGATCAGTTCTTCTTAGGAAATGCTCAAAAATTGTCATCTAAGTGATTCAGAAAGGAAATTTTAATTGGATGAGTATTCTGTGAGATATGTCTGAATAAGTGAAAGGTGATGCTAACCTCAGTAACACAGAAGAGATCAGAAACAGGTCAGGCTTATAAAAATCACAATAAAACTAAATTACATCTTTTTTTAAGCCGTCTTTGGATATGTGATAGCCATGTGAGTCTATTGAAAACGGAGTTTTGAATCACCTTAATTGGATGAGAAATGAATAAGTTATAAGGTTTTGAAACAGGAAGAGTCCAACTTATGACTGAATATTAAGGATTGTAAATGGGAGATTTGGATTCCTTAATGACCGAATTAGAACATGGTCATAAAATAAAAATTGTGAATTTATGTGTTAACGAGAGGTCTGGAAAGTTTGAAAAACATTGTACCTATGTATAAGAAGTTATGCCTTCACGAATGGGACATATGCTGATAATTAGTGAATAAAATAGAATTTGTAATGATATGTGTTAACAAACGAAGTTTTTGTGAGAATGACTAATACGGGTATATGTAATTGTTATACATGTACCCAATAGCTTGTGAAAGTAGACAAGGAATAGAACTAGAAGTCGTACCTAGTACCTCTTGAGCTCAAGAAAGTTAGAAAAGAGATCAAAACCCCCGAAGCAATCGAAGTGAGTATAATCATGCTACTATACTTGTGTAGTAATCTTTTCTTTTATCTTGTGGCTTGTTGAATTGTTCTCAAATCCATATGACTTATTTGATATATGACTCCATGTAATTGAGTCTAGTATGTTGTATGCCAGATTGACTAGATGATATTCAGATCCTTTACATCTTCTGGTTCCCTTGTTATGTTGAACCTATGAATTGCGATTCTTTGATGAATCATGTTTTTCTTGTTAGCCATGATTGATGTGTTCATAGGATACCCCAACTGAGGGGGTATATACCCAGACCATGTGCACATTGGTAACCCGCCAGTGATGGGTTAGATCCGGGTCCTACCTGGAGAGGGCAGGCCTCTAGGGGTAAGGGTAGGCCAACCTTGTCTAGAACCAAAATAAAAAGGGGAGATATGCCGTACTAGCATGCCTCTATCTCTTCCTAAGAAATTCAGAAGATCAGAACTTTGAAATGAGAAAGCTCAGAATTAGGAATCTTGTAGAATCTAGAATTCAGAAAAGAACCCAGAACCTAGAAAAGAATTCAGAAACCAGATTCATGTTTTTTTTTGAACAATTCATATTGAGCTTTATTATTGATATTTATGTGATTGCTGCATTTGATATGACTACCGGGTTATCCATTGATGCCTTATATTGTTGCTTAGAATGCCACAGACTATTCTTGTGAAGCTAACCTTGTGTTATCTAGCCTCACAAGCATGGTAGTATGTTTATATCTCACTGAGTCGTGTTTTAGACTCACCCCTCACTATCATCATTTCAGGGGATTAGCAGATCGTACAAGAGAGAAATCCAAGCCTTTTTTTGACTTGCTTGGATAATCAGACAAGTAATGTTTTTGGCATGATGTTTAATGTAGATGCTTATAGCTGCTCCATGGTTGGTCATATTCACTTGTACCTGAAACATGTATGAATGTGTTATGTTATTGAGAATGATGTCAATTAATGATATGAGATGATCTTAGATTGGTAAATGATAAGTAGTTAATGTATGTGAGAATTGTAGATTTAGGTCCTTACTTCTCACAACCTATTAAGCAGGTATAAGAATTAACCAGACAAACGAATAGGTCACGCCGGATTTTCAGTAGAATATAGAAAAGTTAGGCTTACTATGGGTTTCGGTGGCATTAAGCCTACCCATTCCCTAGTGCCAACACGGCCCAAAAAGGGCTAATCGTGTCAGAGTGATTGGATTAAAGTGAGGAAATGTGCTGGAATGTTATGAACTAGAGAAATTTCATTGATCATGCTTATGTATTTTGATTATATCTTGAGCTTAAATGAGTTTATTCTTGGTTCATATTAAACTAGAGACATATTTCTATAACTTTCTTGAAGAAATCAAATTTAAATTTTATCCATAAGAGCCCTGAAATTTAGCTTAAAGTTGAGACTAGTATTCTGTTAAGGCATAAGGAATAGTATAGAGTATTTTGATCATAACTTGCACGATACTGGACCAAAATGAATGAATTGATGGCGTTAGAAACTTAAGACATAGAGGAACATTTGATTAGAAGAAAGTTGTCTGAAAACTTTTAGTTTTAAGTCAAAAATGGAACGAAAGGAGAAAAAGAAGGAAGAAAACACAGCAGGTCACGATCGTACATAAGCATAATTGCGACTCTACTAAAGCATATGGAAAGTCGCAATCATGCCTTGACTTTGCTATTAAAGGATGTGAACGATCGCGACTCTGAACCTTTGAATAATAAGGGATTGTTTTGAACATCCTTTGATCGTTTGACCATAACTTCTTCGCTTGACCTCCAAATGACATGGGACGTAAACCATTAGACTTGAAACACATTATTTTACATCTCCAACAAAAATTATAACCATCTGAAATTATTTGGGAGAGATTGATTAATAAATTTGGGACAAAATTGATGAAGAGTTCTGGAATTTCATAACTGAAGTATTTTCACTGAACATGCTTCAGTATTTTAGACATAATTTTTTCTGCAGTTATCAAAATGGAATGATTATTGATTTGGAGAAAAAATAGAGACATAAGGATACAAATTGTCTAAAGAAATCAAATTTTAATTCTACCTCTAGGAATTTCAAAATCTAGCCTGAAATTGAGTCTTGGTTTAGGCTATAACACTACCTAGAGAGAAATCATGTCCTATATTTTTGAATAAACTGCATTGTTGTAGACCAAATCAGATAAAAGTATCATCACAAAAGTTATAGCTTCATCTCTTAGCTTTCAGTCGGTATAAAGTTTGTAATTTTTGGATATTGTAATTGAGAGATATGAGTTGTACAACTTGACAGCATGATCATGCATTAGCTGATTTTCAAATGTGCTTAGTCTACAGTATTTGGAGTATAACTTTCAGAGTACTGAACCGAATTGAATGATTTTGGTGTCATTAGAAACTTAAAAGATAGGAAAACAATTTTTCATAAGGAAGTGTTGCCAAATTCTTCACTGTACTGATGATAATAATCGTGCAAAGTAGACCCTAAAGTATGTTTTTAGACAAGTCTGGATGGTTAAATTGAGTCTTATTGTATGAATGAATATTATGACAAGGATAATGATTAGGAACCTGAAATTTTCATAAACACGAATTGTATAGATTCAAATTCAATATACATGAATGTACATAAATCAATTCATATTTGTGCAAAATTGTAATATGTGTATGTATGATATGTTTTTAAAGGAACATATTGAACGTCAACATCCAGACGTTGCTGGAATTCCAGGCATTAGCATCAGAAGCAACCTGTGAGTAAACTATACGGTCTCACTTAATTATCTTTTTGCGTAATTTCTGATTTGAATTATATATTAATCTGATTTGATTGTTGAATTTTGGACATGAAGGTCCGAGGATTATGATCTAATAATTATGATATTGAAGTGCTCCTTGTATGTGAATTTGAATGAATAAGTTATACTTCATATTATTGTCGGATGCCGGTCCAAGGTCTAATGATAAATGTGAATGTGAAAGTGAAACTAAAATCAAGTGACTAATTGTATTTATATGAATGTTAAGCATTCCATTACATAAATGTATGAAAGATAAAGGTAATTGTGACCGGAGTTACTAGTGTAAAAAGCTTAAAGCTCAGACTATGATAAGAGCCTCAGGCCCAGTTGTGAAAGTACCTGGTATCTACTAGGAGATATGGAACATTATCTGGTACAGCTCGGTTATCCACTATTAGTGAATATATAAAACCAATTAAGTTGTCCTCACACAACAGCTTAAGCTATTGTGGTGAAATGGTTGCTTAACATGGCATCAGAGCCTCTATGACTAAGTGGTCATGAGTTCAAATCTAGTGAATTTATAAAATCAATTAAGTTCGCCTCACACAACAACTTAAGCTATTGTGGTGAAATGGTTGCTTAACATCCACTAAGGGATATGAGCTAGTAAAAAGGCATCCAGTTACGACAACAATAATAACAAGTGAAAGTGAGTCTCACGTACATTGCATATGCATTTTAAAACATGTGAATGATTGATTAAAATGCATTGGTACTTCGTATTTGAATGAGAATGTGAAATGTGATATTTCTTACAAATTGCAAAGATGTGAAATATGTGTTATGTGTAATAAGGTGTTACATGAATTGAGTGAAACATCGATGATGGTTACCTTATTGAGTTCGCAAAACTCAGCCAAAATTGTACATTAACATTTCAGGACCAAGAGAGGACATTAGTGATTGAGAGATTACAAGAAGCATAATTCTTGTACTTTTGTAAAGAAGAAATGGCTCAAAGGTTTTTCAGCTGAGAATGAAGACTTTAGATAGACTTTTTGTATAATTTCCTCTTTCATGTAGCATATTCTGTATTAGGATATATTGATATACATATATGGATGTTTAAAAGTTACAATGTAAATACGTTCGGTTTTATGAAATGAAATGAGAATTACAGTTTGGTATTTGGTTTTAAAATCTAGTGACATTTATGTGCAGTAGTTGATGCCACGACTAAGATAGATATATTGCCATGTTATAAAGTGAAGGTGAGATAGTTAATACACCATTATTATAGACTATACATTAGAATATCCACTAGATGTTCCGGCATGTAATTTATGGTAATAGGGTGTTAGAGTTATAGTTTAGTGAGTGTAAATGCCCTAGATTGACCAATAAAGAGCGGTATGTGAGAAAGTAACCATCAAAGTGGGTGTGTTAAAGTGACTAAGTGAATGCGTAAGCTAACATATCAAAGTCACTTGTATGAATTTTCTACAAGTTAATAAAGTTTGTATGTGAGAAAGTAACCATCAAAGTGGGTGTGTTAAAGTGACTAAGTGAATGCGTAAGCTAACATATCAAAGTCACTTGTATGAATTTTCTACAAGTTAATAAAGTTTGTTTTCTATAAATGGTATCAAATCTGGGTAGGTCAGGGATCGTATTGTGTGAAGAGGGGAGACTTTGTAGCAAATTTCAACCTATATAAGGAGGTAATTCAAGAGAATAAAACTAATATTATGGGCTTTTCAATGAATGTGCAAGGCCTTAATCCTCATCTCCTATATAGTTGTATGTGTTAGCAATTGTTATGAAAAATCCTAATTTCTTATCTCTCTTATTTACTTTTTTTTAATTTTTGCATCAACTTATTTTTGAGCTTATTGTATGCCAAATACCAAGTAACTTATTCATTTAGGAGCATTGCGGTTTTCCTTAAACCCTTCCATGGAAAAGTATAAATGTGAGTTAAAATGGCTTTTATTTGGTTTGAAGGTATTGGTGTTTCTTGCTTGTTTGTTTAAAAGAACAGGTCAAAACCTTAATTATCTATTAAATATGGTTAAAAGGTGCAAATCTTTTATCTCCAAGATAAAAAGAATCCTGTTCATATATAGATATGCACATAAATATGAGAGTATATCCAATTTCTTTGGATTTTGACATAACATTCTATGTATTGGAGACAAGAAAAAAAAAGAAAATTTTATCAATGATTAAATATCGAATATTTCATATTCTATTCACATTATGAATCTAGTAGAAAATAGAAATTGATTTTCAAATTAAGGCATAGTAAATTACTTTTAAAATTTACCAATTTCACTCTTAACATTTACATTATTTTATGATTAAAATTTATCAACTTTATAAGCTTGTATGTGTAACATGACATTAGTGTATCCAATGTGATATTATCATGCTAGATATTTTTACATATGAATTTTTAATTAATAAAATTTAATTAAAATTTATGTTCTTTATTCTCTTATTAAATGATGATTTACTTTATGTTAGATTCCTTTCGCCAATTATAATATCGTTTCACCTAAGACTTTATTTAGTAACCTACAAACTAATTAAGATTAAGTAAAAGAAAAATCAAAATAAAACTTAATCCTCATCAATTAAACAAAATTTCTCTTTTTTCTACCTATAATGAAAGTCAAATTCCTTCAATCCTAATTTCTTATAGTGACTTCTAGTTAGAACTCAAATTTTGGTCCATAACCATTTGCTGCTTGATCAACAAATTACATATAATTTTTCTTTATTCAGAAGAGTGATTTGTAATGATGAGATAATATTAAAGAAATATCTTAATCAAATTTTCTTGCTCCATAGAATGCAACGTAAGGCTAAAAATAAATTTAAGGAATCTAAAACCTTTAAGCTCAGACCCAAAAAGGAGTAATTTCATTTTTTTATCTCCATTATGAAAAATTTTATCTAAAGATATTTCATATGAAAACTTTTGAAGAATTATCTGAAGCTAGTCAAGAAGTTAGTTAAAGCAGAGAAACTTATCAAACATGTCTCAAATTGACCAAGTTATTTGAAGAGAGGTGCCAACCACATTGAGAAAGTTTTGAATGTCAAAGTCCTTGATTGGGACCATCTAGAAATGTTGCATAGGCAAAAACATAAACCATAAGCAATTAGTAATTCATCTTTATTCTCCCCTTCACTAATATATAAGCCTCATTGTCCATTAATTACAAAAATGCCACTCTTGTACTGGTTCTTAAACATTCACTCGTACAATTTCCTGTGACCACAAAAAAAAGGTCATGCATCATTTATTTGATGTCACAAAACAATTATTATTCACTATTCTATGGTTTTAATGACATTAGTCTCAAATACTGATTTATTTCGGTGTACTAGGTAAACTAGATATTGGGTGTTACATACTCCTTTTTCAAATTAGTTCAGATGATTCTAAATTGTCATAGGGAGGAAAAGCAATGTCTTCGGAGTGTATCGGTTTAATTTTTAAGTCATGTGGAGTTTAGAAGAAAAAGTTATCACCAAAAGAATCAAAGATGTTCATATACAGACTTAAACACAAAAACCATACACGTAACCTTCATCTTCTTCTCTCTTCTGTGAATTTTATTTATGAACAGTAACACCCATAAGCTAGAACAGAATTTAGAATCATTTACACAAGCATTCATCCTCAGCATGGAAACATCATCTATACTACTCCCCTTTTTAGCTTAATAACACAAAACAACTCAAAAATCTAAAATTCACATAAACATCAAAACCACATACTACTATTCATGCAAATTCCATTTCTACGTTTTTCTTCATCTTCCATTCATTTGATTCATTATTCCACTTTCTTCTACTCTTTCATTTCAGCTCGTCTTGCACAAAAACAACTAAAAATGCAACATTAATTACAAGTACCAAAACCAAATGTACAGTTGTTCACTTCTGCATTTGATTACATCATTTTTTGTACTTATATTAAACTCAATTCTCACAATCGTATAAACACTTCCTACACAAACTTGATTTCACACATTCATATAACTCATCTTATCATCACTGTCACCGAATTACTTCATACACAACAAATGCTTGTATTCATTTCTAAACCGTAAAACATCATCAACCTTATCCACAGAACCCAGAAACTTAAAATTTCACTTACTTGCTTTTAAAAACCACCAGTAGTGAGAGCGAAGGTCAAGGTTCAGTGAAGAACAAAGAAAAACCGAAGAACAAACAAGGAGTTATAGAATTTTTCCTTGCACAACTCATGACTACGTGCTTTAATATCCTAATGACATACGGTCCCATTGTATGAGGGCCATTTGTCATCCATATAGAAGTGCTACATGTCAAAATACCATTGGTCTATTTTTCCTAGTCCAAAAGACTTCAAATTTTTCGAAAATTTCCTAAAATTCACCAGAAATTCCAAAATAATACTAATAGTGTCCAAATAAAAATTTAATGCAAATAAGTTACAATTCACGTTTTAATCAATCAATCATACCCGGAAAAGTCAATGAATGCATGTACAATTATAATGTGTCCAAAAATAAATATTCATATGTATGTGAATATACTACAATGCATGAGCATGAAATACACTTCTAATTTCTCACTATACTCTCAATTTACTATTTTGGGGTTTAACCCCGAACATAGGATGTCACAATAACATTCACTCTTCTAACATGCATGATCATTAGCTCTTTTTTCACATTTATATAAGTTATTAATCGACATTCTAAAGTTTATTATTGTTACTAAACTATCCTAAAATATAGTAGAATAATATAAAGTTCAAGCACATATATTAACACAATTACTAACCTTCCATCTCAAAATTCTATGAATAAGTTTGAAAATTTTAGAGCCACTGTGTAACTAAATGACAATAAAACTTATGTTATCCTATTGTCATGGTGCTTGTTTTAATTTATTAAAAATATTTATTTTGCATAAATATTTTAAATAAATCTCATTTTGAAAATGCTTATTGCAGTAATCTTTATTTGTGGACTAAAATTGACATCATAATTTATAATGTTTAAATTAAATGCTAATAAAATTCTTATTGTAGTAATCTTCCTTAGTGGACTAAAATTCATATCAAAATTGAGTCCATACTATTGAGAAATTTCATATGCTACCAATAATGGTTTATATCTTTCTACTAATTTATTGAAACTTTTCTTAATCTTATTATATCTCTTGATTTGGGCACTAAATCATATTTTTCAATTTGTTTTAAAGTTTGAATCTTTTTTTCTGTTATTTTCTTTCACTCATTATATTTAGTATCTTCTTTATATGTACTTATCTTTTTAAGTTCTACTATTAAAACAATATTAGCATATTTAGGATTTGATTTACATACTCTAGTAAATCTCTAAAGTAACCATGTTAGATTTTCTTCTTATTTTTCTACTTCAATTTCTTTATGTTAACGTGATGCACTCCAACATTATTATAGACTCTTAACATTAGACTTTGGCTTCTTAAGGAACTTCATGTATCCTCTATAAGGTATTTATATTCAAAATATGATATATCTTGTAAATTTTCTTTGATTTTTTCTTTAATATCCTTTGAATGTGTAAGGGAGCTACTTGCGATAACCACCATGATGATATTTCATCAAATACTATATTTATGAAAATATAAAAACGAATCAATGTTAGATAACAATACCTTTAACCTTTTTTCTCGTTATTATAGTCCATAAATATGTATTGAATTGCCTTCTCTGAAACTTACACTATTGATAATACAAATCAAACATATAATATATTCATTTAAAAAAACAAAAAACGAGGTATTGTGCACTTGATCTTCCATAAATTCTCGTATGGTGAGATTAACCAAAATTTTATTTATGATAACATATTAGTTATATAGACCAATGTCTTTACATTAAGTATACCACGACAAGTTTCAACAAGATAATAATTTTCAATAACCTAATTTAATTGTGAATTGATAGGACATTGTCTTGTTTATTGTTTGTTATTAAAAGTTCAATTAAGTTTTCTCTACTACAGTATTATCACTTGTAACTTTAAGCAAGTACACTTATCATTTTATAGTAATAGAATAATGAATATAGTATTGATTTTGTAAGGAAGCAATAGAAATATTTAGTGCACCTTCCTTTATTACTTAGTAAATTAATAAAAATATGATTTTAATGATTGATTTTAATTTTAAAAATATATTTTAATTTTAAAATATATTTAAGTATAGTAAAAAGTTACTATAAACAACTTAAAGTAAGTTATCAAGAAAATAAAGAATATATGAATAAACGTCTGCATTATCTTTGTATTCATCATTTAATAAATTCATTAGGCTTTATAATTGGATAGGCAAAATTTTCTAAATTATTAAATTGCTCTCTCTTAAGTTTTATGTTCAAATTGATTAATTAATATCTCTATCTAATTGAACCTAAAAATGCATTAAGATATAAGAAATCTCATACAAGGTTTAACCTTAGTACCAAAAGATTAATATGGACTATCTCTAGTACCTCATATGACTTTGAATATCAATATCATAATCCACTCACGTGTAGGCTCTCTTAAATAGTCCATATGCAAATTATAATTTGATAAAATTTCCAGCTTTAATTAAATAAACTTTTAAGGAACATATTTTTACAATTAAAACTCTTCATAAATAAATCAAATTAATCCTTACAAAGGTAATAGTAGGATTCCCCTTTTCTACACATAGGAAGCATTTAGCCAAACATCATCTTTAAACTAAGAAACAAAAAGAGAAAAAATTTTAAATGTGATCTCAATATTCTAATATGCTTTGCTCAATTGGGATGATTTTTTTAATCTCCTTCTTCTTTAAAATTGATCATTAAGTGTTGGTTCATGATCTCTCTCTTTCCTTCTAACCTAAAACTAACCAACAAAGTTTTACAAAAAAAAAGAAAGATCTTGGGTATTTGAGCTATTTCTTAGGTCTTGGGTTACTTCTAATTCTATAAATATTATTTATCTTAGGCAAAATATGATATTAATCTTATTCTTTAGTGGAATTCTTTCTTATGATAAAATTGAAAATACTCCTATTCAAGCTAATGCTTACTTTTTTTGCTTCAAATGGTTGTCCTTTTCCTGACATTACTTTATATCATTAGCTTGGAAATCTTATTTATCTTACCGTTACTCATCTTGACATTGTTTATGATGTTCACATTATTAGTTAATAATAGCTCCTCACATCACTTATTATGCAGTTGTTCTTCATATTCTTTATTACATCAAAGGTATCTTATTTATGTCTTTCATTCCTCCAGTTCACCTTCTCTTTAATTATGAGGTTATTTAGATGTTAATTGACCATCAGTCTACTAGTGGTTATTGCTTTGTACTTTGTGATTCATTATCTCTTGTCACAGTAAGAAGCAAATCATTGTCTCTCGATCCACTACCAAAGTTCAATATTAAGCTCTTGCTAAAACTACTTCTAAGCTTCTATTTGCCAGTTACTTCAAAGTATGGGCATTTTATCTCCGTCTAATACTCCTCTTCATTATGATAATCATAGCTTTATACTGATTACTCATATTGTCGTATTTCATAAATAGTAAAAGATATTGAGATTGATTATCACTTTGTATGTTTTCATGTTCTTCATTTTGTTAGTTTATACCCTACAATCAATTAGTTGGTTGTAGTTTAGTGATAAAATAATTTAAATATATTATTTATCTTATACATATTTAGATGTATATGATAAAGTCCATATAATAAATATATATTACAAATAAATTTATGATGAGATCATAATTGTGAGATTTATATTGCATTTATATATTATTTCTAAATTGTTCAAAGTGATTGTTTTATTAAGACAAGACATTAATAGAGCACAAAAGAACTAACATGTCATGTTTCTTACTTATGAAAGCATGGAGATACTTAAATAAATATTTGGGTGCTTATTAGAGAACAAGTTCACTAAACAAAACCTTTTTTATAATTCCATTTGGAATATTACTTGTATGTCTGTGGAAAATTCTCATTATGATGATTGTATAAGTAATACTTTAACTTGAGATCTCCAAAGTTATCTTATAGAGGGATTGCTACATTTTTTATACTACTTATGACCTATTCTAGTCAAGTGTAGCTCAGTCGATAGTTATTGGAAATATTATGAACTATGTGGAGGAAGTTGAATGATCAATATAGGATTCATCACCTAAAAGTGATTAGGGAGAATATTATATTTTTCTCGATTATTATTAATTCAAGAAATCTTTGACCAAGGTTGAATGACACTTTAAAATAGTTTTCAAATGTCATTAATTGAATCAATTTCTAATGACAACTGAGATGATTGGATTCAAATAGAGTAGACATTAATTTCATATTCTATATCTAATTAGAACATTGTATGATGAAAAAATTGAATTATAAGAAAAAGTTGTGCATGGAAAGATTGGTCAAAACCACTTTCATATTCTTGAATATTTGGGTGGTCATAACGTGTTGCTAGATGTCAATCTTGATTTATGAATATAAATTGTTTAATTTGAAAACAAATGATAAACTAAAAGAATTTAATTTATATAGTCTTTAATATGATTTAGGATTATAATTTATATTTTGACAACATATTTGGGAACCTAATGGGTCACATACAAAGAACGAGTTAAAGAGAGAAAAGATATTTTAATCAAATTGGGCTTGATTGCAAAGTTTGATAAACCTTATAATTAAATATGAGATATTTAATAAATAAAGATCAATATGAGATATTAGAACTTATTTAGGCATAATTAGTATTTAATTATAATTTTTGTGATTCTAATAAAGTTTAACTAAAAATAGAATTTATTCTCAATTCAATTGCTAAAATATCCAAAACATATTATAAATAGGCTTAAGTTTTAAGAGAGTTAGCATTCCTTGCCCAACTCTTTCTGCAATATAGTTGTAGAGTTCTTTTAACATATTCTATGGATATCATTAGAGATCGAATATTTGTGCAGTTATGGTGGATAAGATTAGTCGATTTCATAAATAGTTTGAGGGAAATGATAAGAAAATGATCAAGTTTTTGGAATAAGATAGAAGTAAGATTCATGCTTTATTATGATTTATATGTTAATCATTTAAGTGAACTTGGTTTTCAAAAAATCAATCAAAAAATTTTTTCGTTATTATTCTTATGCATATAGGATTGGATCTTGCCTTAATTTCTATACGATATAGTGATCTTATTTTCATCTCCTCTTATAAGTAGATTATGGATATATTTACCAAAACTCACTCTATTCCTCAATTTCACAATCTTGTTTCCATTAAGCTATCTAATTCTCTACCATCTTAAGTTTGAGGAGTATGATAATGATAACATTATAATCAATTTTAATATATGTAGGCACTAATTAGGTTCTTGCCAAATTATATTATTCCTTATTTAAGTTTAAGTTCTTCCTTATTTAAGTTTCTTCCTAAATTAGTCTAATACTTTTGTATATAAATAGGTTCATCCCCTTCATTGTAATACAAAACAATTCATTCTCTATTAATTTCAAAAACTTAGAAAATTTTCTAACTTAACAAGAATTTCTTTAATCCAATCATTTATTGCCATGGTGAGGCTATTAAATTCTAGCCTTAAGAATTTAAATTTTCTCATACATTTTTCATTAACTTTATTTTTAGGATTATTTAACTTTGAAATCTTATCGTAGGTATGTAACCCTACCTCAGTTGTGGGACCTGGAGATTGATATTTTGAAATTTGTAGTTCTGATATGATTTTTCCTTTAAGTGATACAAAGGCCATTCATGACAGTGAACAAGTCTATCTTGCTTAAGTGCTTCTAGTTAGATGTTGGGATTAATTCACTTCATATGGAGTGTTGATTATGACAATTAATGATGTTTAAATAGATGTGGATTCAATGGATACAGAAAGTATGGTGAAGATTTAGACCATTTCTCCCCTTAGGATTCACTTCTTTCATTATTTGTGCTATGGAAATTGATGATGTTTTTAAACATTTGCAGCCATGTCTCTGTTTATAAGCTTAATTAGGAATATAATTAAATTAATAGCAATGCTTCTTTCTTGCAAGCTTAGGAACATAAAGTATTTTTGGTTATATTCCATCTAGGAGATAGATTATGTTTTTATCTTAAATAAGAAGAGGATCTTCCATCTTCATCTTATGTCAACATGGAAGATGCATGATTGTTTAAGCAGCTTAATACTAATTTCAATTTACATGGCTTTGCTTGTAAGAATGTTGTCCCAATTTATTTGGTCAACCTTAGAATTATGTTTTATTATGTAATCGAATTTTTTCCTGATCGATCAGAAGTGCAATGTCTGCATCGATGGCAGAAGGTTCTCAATCCTAAATTTCTTAAAGGACCTTGGAATAAAAAGGCTGGTGCTTTATGACATGATATTCTATTTTATTTGATGTGTTTCAAATTAAACACTATGATTTCTTTTAATCTTCCTAGACCCACAAAATGATATGTTATTACAAGGTTTTTACCTGCTCACATAGGGAATCAATGTCAAGAAAGGTAACCAAATAAATATGAACATTATCCTTCATCTGCTTAAGTGGTCCGATTCTGATTTTATGGAACTAACAATCCTTCTACCTTTATAGGTGACACAATCATTTAAATCTAAATATACGAAAAGATGCTTGGACGTTGGAGGAGGAATTGTTACTCATGAATGCTCATCAGGCACATAGAAATAAATGGGTTGAAATAGCTAAGGTTTTACCTGGAAGGTACTAATATTTCTTTAGGGAATTCAGTTTCTAAAGTGACTTATCATTGAAATTTCCACTTTACAAGACTTGTTGCTTTTTCTTAACTATTCACTAAATCATATAATCGTATTCTTCTTCTTGCCATGCCTTTCTTTCTGTATTCAACTTTAAGATGGAGAAAATATTCAAAGAGGACAGTGATTGTCAGTGTGATTTGAAATTTTCAAAGCTAAACTATCTCCTGGAAAAAGGTTGAGAGAGGAATTACAGAAGGAATTTAAAGGGTGGGCTAGCCTACCAATAGAGAGTTATAAGTTTCAAGACTTAGCTACAGAAAATGTAGATGTATTCATCTACTAGCTATGCTAATTAGTATCAGCACCGGAAAGTGAATGACTTGCAAATTGTAACATTATTCATTTCTCCTTTCTAGTCATTTTATATCGTTCTTACCAATAGCTTCCTGTGATTATTAGTCTCAGTAGATTTTTCCATTTAGAAGGTGAAGTATGTGAATAGTGTGCTTTCTTCGATGGAAATAGACTCTAGAATGAATCTATTTTAGCCAATTTGTGCTATTATACACATATAAATATGCGTAATATAATATTTATTAACAAAAGTATTAATTATTATAATAATATGAAGGCACATATTTTAGATTAATTTGTAAAATTTTTTATAATAATATGCATATGAGTGATCTTAAAAAAGATGTACAAAGTGTTGGAGTTATGTAAATATAGTACCCTAGAAAGCAAGTGTATTTACATGTAACTTTATCTTCTTCAGTTACAGTTTTGTAATGAAAATATTTATTATTAA
>JAOSBN010043989.1:0-15128 GCA_027563595.1 Erythroxylum suave
TAAATCTATGTCATAAAATCTTACCAACATTTTTGAAAGGCAATCATACCATCAGTGACATAATAATAACTCCATAAGATACTCCCTTAAGGAGCTCATAATTTATTTGAATCACGCTTACTAAAAAAAGTTCGGGGCCCAACATCTGTACCCTTTGTTTGGATATATGACCTAATCTTTTATGCCATAAAAAAGCATAACATTTATTTTGTGCATTATGTTTACTTCCTATAATATGGTCAACATGAAACAGAGATTCAGCAAAATCAATATAAAGATTGAAACGATATAAACAATCAATTAAATTACCAGAACTATAATAGTACTTATGTTTATACAATGAAAAAACATCGTTTCCAATATTAAATTGAAATCTTACAACATCTAACTTTGAAACAAAAACTAAATTCCTAGCACATTCAGGAACATAAAGACCATTTTCTAGATCTAGGTAAGACCTAGCGTCCAAGATCAATTTGTACATCTCAATGCCCCCTATCCGTGCCTTCATTATGTTCCCCATATATAAGAACTTTTTAGTTCTGTTTATGGTTTGAATTGGATGGAATACTTGTTTAACATGTGACACATGAGTAGTTGCACTAGAATCTAACCACGAAGTATTATTAGGCACTTCAATAAATTTGATTTAAAACATACTGAGACATAGATGTACCTTTCTTTTCAAACCAAGCCTTTTTTTTAGGGAAATCCTTTTTGAAGTGACTAGGCTTCTTATAGAAGTGGCACCTCTTATCTTTATGGATTCAACCCTCATTAACTTTAATGAGAGCTTTGTCCTCGTCTTTTCCTTTCTTTCCTAGTTTGTGCTTGCTGCTACTAGCTCTTGGATGAAATATGAGATGAACGAAGTACTCCTTCATTTTCGTCAATCTCCCTTCCTCTTGAACCAATATGGCCTTAATCTCTTGAAGGTTCCATTTTTTTTAATAGTGTTATAATTCACTTGGAATTGGCCAAACTCTAGAGGAAGTGAGTTGATAATGAACTGTACTAGAAAGGAATCACTCACATCCATACCCATAAATTTCAGCTTTGCAGTTATGTTTGACATATAAGTTACATGATCAATAATAAGTTCTGACCAGTCAAACTTCTTGGTTGTTAGCTCACATATTAAAGTCCCTACTATGGACTTGTCAGCTATATCAGATTGGGACATTCCTTAAGCTTCAACATGAACTCCTTTGCATTATCCATCTTAGCATTGATGGCTTCACATTTTCTATGATTGTCATTAGTATCAAATTCAAACTCAACCTGTTAAACCGTTCCCAAGCCTTATAATAAGACTTGTCAACTTCAAAACAAGTTTCAGTTATGGCTGTGGGCCTTGCGTTTGAAACTATGGCCAAGTCCAAATCCATTACACCCAGTTGGAACTGGATTTGTTCGGACCAATTTGCATAGCTCAGACCATTGAACTTGATCAAGCCATTTCGTAAAGCGAATAAATTAGTAGATGTTGCAAATACAACATATATCCCACATATTAATGCTTTAAGTAGACCTAAATGGATTTAAACTAATAATAAACTTTGATTATGCATTTAAATTCTCCTTTGGGTGAAATTTAAATACATAGTTGTAACGTATCATGATGCAAATATAGTTCACTATAATAAACAATCAATCATATTCTAGTTAACATGTATGTTATCTTTGGATATATAATCATATTAACCAAATATGTTGATAAAGTCCCTTTAATATCATTAATTATAAGCAATGATCCACCTTTGGGTGACCTCCTAGTGTTATAATTAATAATCTTAAATGTTCAGTTCAACCTTTATGTCATTTTAATAGCATCATATCAACATGAACAATTGAAACATGCATAATTAAATGTTTAATATTTTCAAGCTAGGCCACTTTGGTGACTAATAAGCTTTCCATACAATAAACATTTAATTGGACAATTATCGTACATGACAAATTTAATTTAATTAGTTTGGTCACTTTGGCGACTAATAAACTATTCTAAGTTACCATTATGTCATGTAGCACATTTAACATATAATAGGAAAATTTAATTCCACACATTGCATAATATAAAATATTCTAAGTACCAGACAAAATATATAATATGGCACTGATTTTCAAAATTAAATTATGCATAAAAAATAAAGTAGTTATGAATTATGACCCATGTTCGTGAAATCAATTATAGCCTACATTCATGAAAGCACTTGCCAAACTTTCAATCCAAATAATTCATTCTTTACAACTATAAAGCTAAGGTCCTTTTTTCTTATCGTGGGCCATGAATATAGACTTGTCTTTTACTTTTGTACACCCACGCACACTTTTCTCTATATCTTTTATTCATATTAAAGATAACAATTCAAGCTATAATAAACACATTCACGATTTGACACCAATCTTTTGCTTTTTCATTGAAAGACAATAAACAATTAATGTAGAGTCAACACGAGCCTCATCTTCATTAGCCAATGTTGCTTTTTTTAAAATTATATTCTAACATCATCTTTCATGGATTCTTCTTACAATTCCTTTCCAGAATCTTATCTTGACTTCAACAATAATAACATCCACCATTTACTTACTCGGTGGTCAAAATAACCAAGCTTTGGTTTACTTTCGTTTCTTTTTCTATAGTCTTACTCTCACTATAAACCAAAAACATGTCTTTTACAGGCATGGAAACAGAAAATGTGAATATTTTCAGGCCAAAAACATCAAGACATATAACGGAGGTAAAAATAAAATCATAATCTAATTTCCACATAATTACCCAATTTAGGAAATCCACGTTGCAACAATCCCAAAGTAAAACCAAAATAAAACAGAAGAAAAACAATGAAACAATCGTGAACACAGAAAATCAATTTCGAAATAGGCAACTAATGAAAGGCTATAACCTTGCTCTGATACCATCTGTTAGACATTTATGGATCGATTAATAACACTGTAAATCAAACCTGAATCTATGATGTTTGAAGTTCTTAACAACAATTTATTCCCTCTCTTCATGTCACCGTACCATACTTATGTTTCACGATGGTTAGAAACGTTCTATAATGTTTCAGTTTTCTAAACCTGAAACTATTTATACAAAATGTAAAGGGAGAGGGAAAGGGCTTAGGCCCATTGGATTCTTATGTCTTGTACATCAATTAATCATTGTAATGGGTTCCTTAATTAGAATCAATCCATTATATATTACATGGGTGACCTTAAATTAATCTAACAATAGGAGGCTTTGTATGTGAAGAAGATAAAATTATCTAATTTATCAATGTTTCTGGGCCCTGAAAGTTTTACAACCACAACATTTAAGGAAAAGAAAGTGTAAAAGAAAGGATTTCTTCTCCTTGTAGCCATTGTTTTATCAACCCAAGAATCTTCATGACATAAATACTGTATATTCTTGTCCTTTAAATACATGGATTGGTTTCTTATCATATCGTAATGCAGCCAAGACAACAATCATCTCTTTAATAAAGATTAACCTTTTTCATTGTTTATTGCTAGTAAGTTACTATTGTATCCGACCCTAACAATACAACAGATAAGATTATTGGCGACGAATTCAAACGTCGCTAAATATTAAAAAATCGTGTGAAATCATAATTTGTGATGAAAAACAATCGTGGCCCTAATGGTCGCTGAATCCAGATAGCAAAACAATATCCTTGACGTTTTTTTGAAATCGTCGCATAAAGGTTTTGGATAAATAATATATTTTTCGGTAAAATATATAACCAACAAGAGCCAAAAACGTTGTACATAAGATTTTGTGACTTATATGTTTCATAGATAAAGGTTTTTACCTGCTAAACCATACTCGTGGGTAAATATTTTTACTGATGATTTTGTTTTTGTAGCAGAATAGTTTTAGCTACTAATTGTTTGTTGTAGGTAAATGTTTCTAGAGACGTTCTTGTAAACATAGGTAATAACATTTTGTGGCAATTTTGCTTTGGTAGCTAATACTTTTTAGTGACACATTTATTTTTAAATTTAAATTTTATTATAATTATTAAAAACAAATTTAATTTAATTTGTTACAATTTTTCAGATAGCTTGAAATATAAATTAGTTACATTTTATAGTTAATGTTGGTGACATCTTATTTAAATAATAATAAATTGAAATAAAATAAACATTGAAAATGGAATGCATTTTATTAAAAAAATTACAGGTTAATTATAGAATTTGAACAAAATTTATAAATAAACAAAGACTCCTCCTCGTCACTACTACTGATATAGTTGAGCCAAGTAATTGTTTGACCATCTTTTTAAACTTGTTCGCTTCTTTTACATTACGATCTGGCTGCTCTTCTGTACATATACTGGTCATGATGAAGATGCACCAATAGGTTTAGGGTCATGTCCAAGACCTTTGATATACTCCGATCTTGTACCAAGGACATTGTTACAAATGTCATTGACATTGGGCTGATTCCCCTAAGACAATGATGTCAACAACAACTCCCACATCTTGTCCTACAATTTAAACTACAAAATCGAGTTAACTAAAAAATTATGACTTAGTATTACATAAAAAAATAAAATGTAATATTAATTATTTTGTATATACATAATTATTTTCTGCCTCATCAGACGTCCAACTTTCACCTTCCTTATAGTATGTTAGCTTGTACAGTGTGATCCTATTACACTTTTGTCCTTGTAGTTAAGTTTGGCTCTATTATATGAATTTAAAAAATTAGAAAATAATAGAATTTATTGTATTAAGAAATAGAATAATAAGTTGAAAATGTTACACTTACAAATTCTTATCGGACAATAACAAATGATTTGGAGCCTGTGTTATGAGGAGTCTTCATTTTTGCTCTGTTCACCTTAGCTTTCTCAAACTTTTCCTAAATTAAGAGAAGTAGTCTTGAAATGTATAAAAAATAATGGAAGGAAATATGAAGAGAAGTAAAACAAACCTAAACCTTCGCAGAGGCCCAATAATTACACATGACACTCCAATTTTCTGGAGTCGCCTATTCTGGAACATGTCTGCTTGCCTCTTCATCGGAGGGGAAAGACTAGTAATATTTATAAAGTCTATATCGATGATCCTTCTCCCTTTGTTTCAACAGTGAACTAACACAGCTTGAAACCTTAGGCTTGTCGATATCAACGATATTGAACTTCATATATGAAGAACACTTAAAAGTTAACTTACTATTTTTGTTAAGTAAAATCGCAATACATATAATCAAATGAATTGAAATATTTCCAAAACTTTATCTAAAGCATTTTGGAGCAAGTTGTCTTCCTTCAACTACCTAGCATGCTAAAGGCAAGGCAATTCATTCCTCACAATAACGCCCAACTCATTGCATAATTTTTCATATTGGATCTTATCTAGAGGGGTGACATTGTGTGGGGTCAATGGTCACAGATAACTTGCTGTTCATTGCAATATTCATCTGTTGCAACTCAACTCCTTTTCTGATACCTCTTCCTCGTTTTCTAATGCTAGTATTGGAACCTGAAAACAAAAAAAATCATAATAAGAAAAATACACTGAATATGTAATGAGTAATTTCAGCATTAATGTAACAATAACCGACCTAAAGATCCATTAGCAATAATAGACAATGTTGGTAAAGGTTATTGGTGAATGTCTTCATTCAATGATGTAATTGTTGATTGTTGAACGATGGGGTCGGATTGAGTTGGTTGTTGTGGGCGAGGAAGTTCTTCAATCGTTGCCACCCTCCTTCCCTTATTTCTACTAGGTGCCATTATATTGAACACCAAAAACAAAATATGAAGATAACGCATAATTTTAACTCAAACATCAATATTCCACATGAATATAAGGAGATCAGTAGTCAAATAGTAAACATTCGGCATAACATTCCACACAAACATAAGTGAAACATTAAAAGTATGCATCTAGTCATCGTTAATTAACATAAGTAAAAGATGAACAACATAAGATAATTATGAACATGACATTTCAAACAGTATAAACAATTTATTTACATTCAATCATCATGATCAAGATTTTGAAAATTATCATCATTAAAGACATTATCATTGGATTCTTCATCACTAATATATTTGAGCAAAGTATCGCCATTGTCATTTAAGTCACCCTGAGTATAGTCTTCATCTGTTTGTAAGATAAGAAGAACTTGGACTTCATCTACTTTAACTATATTGGGATCAACATCTCTCCTATAGAATGATAATATCTGCATCTTCTACTAGAATGCCTTCGTTATTGAACTCCAATCCAATTTCTTGATAGACTTCATCTAAATCCTCATTTAATTAACCAATATTCGTTTCACAAAAATCAAAGACATTCCTTTGTTGAAACTTTTGAACAACCTTCTAATTGCTACCCAATACAGTATTGTTGATGTAGAAAACTTGTTCGATTTGACTTGCAAGGGTAAAAGGATCATTATCATACCATGTCTTACTAACATTTGTTCTAGTAATATGCCCGTTCACTTTCATGTCAGTTAGATCAAACCATTTGCATTTAAGTAGAACAACCTTCTTATCCTTGATGTAGTGTAACTCTATTATTTCACATATGACATCGTAGAAGTTTATAAAATCATCGTCATGCCATCCTTCAATGACAACCCCATAATTTTGACTTCTAACTCGACTATCTCAATCTTGTATGTGAAATCCCACCCCATTAACAATGTAACTTGTGTATTTCTTCCCACAAATATGAGGCCCACGTTCCAAACTATATAATGATGTTATCGCTTCTTCCACATTACAATTATGTAACCGTATCATTTGTACAACAAATTGAAAACAAATATTAGGATGAGACATATCCTCATATTTTTATAATATGTAATCAATATGAAACTTACTTGATTTCTAAAACATGATACAAACTTCTACCTAAGTCTTTCTTCAACATTAATAATCCCTTTGCTGCAAATTGTCTCTTTATGCTCTCTATTTAAAAAAGACAATGATAGTAAGATCTCATAGTGAATGAAGAAAAATGTAATATGATTGTTTGAATGAAAAGGAATATATGTACTCTATGTATGTATCAACTTTCTCGTAATTGTTCAAAATATACCAATGAGAGATTTCAAATTCATCTTTATTTAACTCCATATATTTACCCACACTAAGTGGCCTAACTTTTTGGGAGAAAATAGGCAACCTACCGTCCTTATGAAAGTCAAAGTTACATTTTGATTTATTAAATCTTGTCTCCATATCAATTAAGTACATTAAACAAAAATTTAAGCATTCATTTGCTATATAAGCGTTTGCAATAAATACTTTTGGTTGAACTCTATTACGTTCATAACGCTTAAGAGAGCATAAAAACCTAAACATAATCAGTTATGAACTTAGGAATTGTTATAAACAAATAACATAGAAAAAACTTGTTGAATTTAATATGAATTAACTTTCAATCGGAAACATCCATCAAAATTGAACTGGTCCACAAAGTTTTGCTTTATATGGTAGCTAAATTGCCAAATGAACCATAACTTCAAAAAACGATGGGGGGAATAATAGTTTAAGCTTGCATAGAATCAATGCTATGTCTTTTTCCATTTTATCAAACTCTTCAACTTTAAGTGTCTTAACATAATTGCTTGAAAAACTCTCCCAATTGACCCAAAGTGGTAGACACTTCCTTCGACAAACACTCACATATACCAACATGAAGTAAGTGTTACAAAAGTATTTGACAATCATGACTTTTTAAGCCTGACACTTTTCCCCCTTAACATTCATATAATGACCTATATTTGATATACACCCATTAGGAAATTTAACTGATTAGAGGAACTGACAAAATGATTGTTTCTCACTTTTTGACACGTTATAACAACTAGGGGGAATAATGTATGACCCATCATCTCTTCTTTTCAAATGCAAGTCCTTTCTAGTATTCATGTCTTGTAAGTCAAGTTTAGCCTTAATTGTGTCTTTCATTTTCCCATCAATTCCCATAACAGTCCCTAAAATGATGTCACAAATGTTTTTCTCAATATGCATGACATCAAGATTGTGCCTCAATAGTAATTCCTTCCAATATGGCAAGTTGAAAAATATGCTTTTATTTTGGTCCAATTTAGTTTGATATCATTTCTCTTTCGCTTTCTATTACTTGGGTGTTTGCCAGGTGTAATGTCACCCAAATGTGATAGATGGTAAACAATATCATCACTAGATAACTACATCAATGCTTCACCCAATTCTATTGTGCCATTAAACAGTTTACTTCTTCGCCATCTATACCTATGTTCCAAATAACGACGATGACCCGTGTAAAATATTTTGCTTCATATCCTTATTGAATATATTTGATGGTTACACACAAGACAATCCATATAAATGTTTTAGTGCTCCACCCAGACAAATTCCTATAAGCTGGGAAATCATTTATAGTCTACAAAACAGCAACATGCATTATAAATGTTTCACCTTCAACAACATCAAAAGTTTGTAATCCAAATTTCTATAGATCTTTTAAGTCATCAATTAATGGCTGGATGTATACATCGATGTCTTTACTAGAAGCAGTAGGTCCTAGAATAAGCAAAGATAACAACATAAAAGGCTCCTTCATATACTTGCATGAAGGTAAATTGTATAGAGCTAGAATCATCGACCACATACTATATGAAGTACTTGTAATATCGAAAGGATTAAATCCATCTGCGGCTAATCCAAGTCGAACATTATGACAATCTTGTGCAAACCATGGAAACTTTCTATCAATTTTTTTCCATGTCATGGAGTCTGCTAGATGGTGCATAATGTTATCATCAATGAATTTCTCTTTATGCCACCTCATATCTATGGCTATTTTTGTTGACATAAAAATTCTTTGTAATTATGGTTTAATAGGGAAGTATCAAAGGATTTTATTTGACATCTTTTTCCATCTCCCACTATGCATCTGCCACCTTGATGTACCACAAATAGAAAACTCTTAAACATCTTTGCTTTCCTTTCAAAAAAGAACACAGTCATACTTACAAGCATATATTGAAATATATCCTAATCCAAGGTCCATTAATAGTTTCTTTGCATTATAGTAAGATTTCGGCAACTTATGTCTAGTAGGTAATGCATCATTTAGTAAGTCAATTAACATGTCAAAGTACTTGTTACTCCATTTATTATAAACCTTCAAATGCAACAACTTCATAACAAATGATAGTTGTGAGAAATTTGAGTAACTCGGATATAATTGTTCTTTAGCAACTTTCAATAACTTCCCAAAATTATCTTCTATAATACTACCAATTATGTTAGGTATTCCTGTTTCATTCATAGTCTCCATATAATTCTGACAATCATCTAACATCTCCTTAATCTCATCATCACCATCATCATTCACATCATAATCATCTATACCATTATTGTTATTGTCATCACATCATGTACCACAAGCTTCCTGACGTTCACTATGATAAAGCCATGGAGTATAGAATTTATCTATGCCTCAGATTAGCAAGTGATTATATACCACATTTTGACTTTGGAAGTCGACATTTAAGCAACCGATGCATGCATAACAAATACTACATTCATCACCCATTTTATGTTTTACAAATTGCATGAAACTCTTATCTCCTTTTATGTATTCAGTTGACCATTTTCGATTAGACATCCAACTCTTATCCATCTAGCTATATAATTAAAAAAAAGATATCTCATTTTCTAAGAGTTTCAAATTCTTTTATAAAGGAACTGAGATCATAAGCTTTTAGGGCTCATTTTGAGGTCATTACTGGTTTTGCAATCATGGTAAATGGCTAAAACAAGCATTGAAAGCAATCACAGACTGCAAGAAAATAAGAATAGAGAATATTACAACACCTAACAATTTTAAGTATGGAACTCTCTATACCATGCAAGAGCGTCCTTTAAACCTTGATAAGGAATATGTAAACCATAGCATAAGGAATCCAACAAAAAACAACAGAGGGCTTATGTCGAGCATGTGGTGGGTATGGAGAATATACCTAAAGATGCCATATAAATTCTTTGGTTTTGGCTCCAATCAAATAGAGGAAGACATAATCTGCAAAAAAGCCCTATACACAATCACCAACTAACGCAAAAAATTGAACATGAAACACACAAAAAAGATGAACATAGTTAGGGTTTCAAATTGGTTAACAAATGACATAAACAACTAGACTCATCTTTAACTATGGGAAGCGGTGGGAGAACTCGAAGAGGTCAAAGAATAAGCAGAAGGTGAGAAGGTAGATGAAGAGTACAATATTTGAGATACAAAAGGAGGATAAAAGACAGATGAAGAGAAGAGGGTCAGTTAAGCTTCAATAGCAAAGTTTCATTGAAAATGGGAGGGAGGGAAAAACTCCAGCATTTGTTAAAACAAACACGGGAAAAATGACGTCATCCCACTTTTTTTTTAACATGTTCACCTTTTTGCGACAAACAAAACTATGGCCACCAATGGTAGATAATTCACTACCAATTATATAAAATGTCACCAAAACCCAAGCTTTTTCTTTGCATTCTTAATTTTCTTACTTGATTAATATATATGAGGTATTCTTATTACAAATAACAAAATGAAAATTTTGTCTTCTGCATTTATATATTCAATTGTTCTTGATTTGCGTCGTTTTTGGGAATTACTGGTCTTTAATTTTAATTTGGTAGATAAACAAAATAAAATAGGAAAAATTTTAAAATTTAGTATCTTCTTTTTATTATTAGTGAATTAATAAGGAATGCAAACCACATTTCATTTTTACTAAATTCATCACTAACATGACAACATATACCCTTTAGCCCTTAATCTACCATTAACCTTATTATTTGTATAAAAAGATACATTTAATTTAAATAACTCAGAGTACGTTTAGTCACAGAAGACCATTTCCACAACCAACCACCACACTTAGTCGCAAGGGGTAGAAAATATGCTACCAAATTTCCACATCGTCGCCAAAATCAAAGCAATAGCTTCACTTTCTTAATTTTCTTAATTGATTAATATATATGGGGTATTCCTAATATATCATACAAAATGAAAATTTTATCATCTCACTTATATATGCAATTGTTCTTCATTTGCTTAAGTTTTGGGAAAGACTAATCTTTAATGTTAATTTGGTAGATAAACAAAATTAAATTGAAAATTTTTTTAAAATTAGTATCTTATTTTTTTTATTAGTTGAATTAATAGTAAATGCAATCCAGATTTCATGATTACCATATGAATTAATGTTTAGTGAACATGACATCATTCTTGCTCCCTTCATCTACCATTAACCTTATTAGTCGAACCATGTATTAGTTGTTACATCTGACGTTTGTCGACCAAATACAATAGATCGTAGCAAATTAATTAATAGTACTTTCAAACAACAATAGTAAATAAGAAACAACAACATTACCTAAACAAGAAAAACGACATCATTTTGTAATGGGTTTTTAATCAGAAGTACAATAAAAGGCCCTTGCATTCTCGTTCAAGTTGTCAACATTTCTCAAAATCCTCCATCCTGCAAACCACTGTCTCCTATCTTCTGTTTGGGTTCTGTATTGTGGTCATCACCATAAAAAAACCATCATTAACTGAATCGATATTGTTCTTTTGTACTATTTTCATTAACGAAGTTATGCTAAGTTTAACTTTTACCTTTAGGTATTTATTGTGAGTTCTTAATTATGCATTTAATGTATGGTTGTGTTTGTGGTTATGTTTCGAAGACGATTTACTGCCAATAAGTCAAATTATTTATATATGATTTTGGGATGAATTGGAACTAACTTGACTAATCTCCATGTGAATTATGCACTTTAATTGGTTAATTCTCACATTTCAACTTTGTTGCTTAATAGGTACAATTGGAGAGATTTTTGGGCAAATCACATAACTTTCATTGGAGATGTCGGATTAGATTCATTCAAGTATGATTTCGAAGAGGACTCTGAGCTCTATAATCTTCATGAAGACCCTAAAGAGAGATTTGACTTTCTAAAGAGTCAAAAAGGCACGTTTTTGAAGATGTTCAGTGTATGTCTGCCTAACAGACATAAAGTCCCTTCAAACGAACATCAGCGAAGAAAGATGGTTAATAGACCCGTAACTGTCCACTTAACGGACAAGTACTATCCAAAATACTCCAGAGACCCATAAGTGTCTGCTAAATGGACATGATGTCTGCCTAACGGACATTGACGGCACAGATGCGATTTTTATTCCCCTGTTTAGCAAAAACTAGGTATCTTTGACCCCAAGACAATATACATATTCATTTTAAAGACCTAAACAAGGGGGATCTGGCACTGAAAGAAAGGCAGAACAGTGGATGCACAAAAAGAGAGGAAAGAAGAGGAAGAAAGGAGAAAGAAGCAAGATTATTTTGTGTTCTTTTAACTTTCTCTCTCTACTGTATTGAATGTTGCTTGCTTCCCTCTATTTTGATTTTGTCATTATGTTCTGGAACTAAATCCCATTTAGGGTTAGGGATGTAGCTTATTTTGTGGATTGATTGATGTTTTATGGATTGATTGACTTGAAATGAAAATTCTTGAGTTATATTTATCTTCCTTAAGCTTCATTATTGTTTCTATACTTGATCACCATAGATGCAATCTTAGGAATCACATGATGGGCTAAGAGGTAAAGTGTGATTTATGCATTAGGAAGGTAGACACATTAGAGTTAGAGATAGAGATATCCTAAACTAGTGTGATAACTTAGGGTTGCTTGTTCTTAATGAATTTGCTAGTTAGGTTTCACATTAAGAAATGGTAATCAATTAGATGGGTATTTTGTATGTCTTGAGAGAGAATATGAGTAAATTAGTGCATCTGTTATTATAACTTGTTATTCAATCAATTTCATAATTCATCGATCAATTTCCTTAATTTGGTGAATCCCGAAGCCCTAAGTCTCAACCATCATAAATTTCTCTTATTTTTTATTCATATTTGTCACAATTAATTGTTCACTCAATCCCATTCAACTTTTAATTTTCTTGTCATTTTTTTCAAGTAATTAGAATTACTTTAGTAATAAGTATTTTAGTCCTTATGGGATTCGACCTTGGAATACTTAATGTGTGAGTACTAGGAACAACTCTGTGCACTTGCAGATTTTTCCGACCAAGTTTTTGGCGCCGTTGCCAGGGACTAATTTATATTTGCTGCTATTAATTCTAGTTATTTTTATTTTATTTTATTATTTTTATTACCTTAAGTTTTCTTCCATTAGACACTCTTAAACTCTTTTTTAATTGTTCCAATTCAGGAGCTGCATGCACTTAAGGCGTTTAAGAAATTTGAATGACGATCAGTTAATTGAATTGAATCTTGAGATTGACCGAACTTGTAGAAGGAACAACGCCAAAGAAGAAGAGCAATGGCAAACAATAGTCAAGATCCAATTCTAGATGAGGAGCAAGAAATAGGGAATGAACAATTCAATAGAGGAAACCAGGCTGAACCAGTGGTTGTTAATCCGACGGTAAGAAGAATTAGAGATTATCAGATGCTGAATGAACAATTCAATAGAGGAAACCAGGCTGAACCAGTGGTTGTTAATCCGACGGTAAGAAGAATTAGAGATTATCAGATGTTGTTTATTGTTGGTAACCCTTCTTGCATTCGATTGACTACGGAAGCCATAAATTATGAGTTAAAGCAGATTCATCTATCAATGTTGCCACAATTTAATGGAATGTCGAGTGAAGACGCCCTAACTTTTATGAGAGACTTTTATGCGATAGTCCAAACTCTTCCATTGTATGGATTGTCTGAAGATGAATTGAGGTTAAGGTGTTTTCCTTATTGCATGAAGGGAGTAGCAAGAAATTGGTTGTTGAGTTTGGAAGTAGATTCCATTGACACTTGGAATAAGGTGATGGGGACTTTCATGATGAAATGGTACCCATAAAACTCTTGAGCTAAGGAAGATGATACATTGGTTCTCGCAAAAGGAAGGAGAAAATTTTCATAAAGTATGGGAACGGTTTAATGATCTCCTTAACCAGTGTCCTCACCATGGATTTGATACTTATTCTTTGACTCAGTTTTTCTACTATGGTCTCACTGATCATAATCAAACTTTGGTGGACTTGAATGCTGGTGGGAATATTGATGACTTGAGTTCGTAAGAGTTGTGGAATATCTTTAAGAAAGTTGCAAAAAATTCACATTGTAAGGTGACAAGGAGCAAGGCTGCTACTCTTAATGAAATGTGATTAAGATCTAATATGGCTTATCAAGTTGCTGAGATTAATAAGAAGTTGAATATGTTGATGAATGACAACAAGTCCAATAGGGATCCTTGCAATCTTTATGGTAGATTTGGGCATACAGCAGTTGGTTGTATGAACATTGAAGTGACAATGCTGGAGGAAGAGGTGGACTATATTGGTAGATAAGGTCAGAGATTTAATCCTTTCTCGAACACCTACAATGAAGGTTGGAAGTTTCATCCTAATTTTTCATGGAAAAATCAAGGGGTTGCAACACCAATGGGACGACCTGGGTTCCAAGTGCCACAAAAATTGCAGTATTCAACTCCTTCATCCTCTACACAACAACAGTTTCCTTCCCCTTTAGAGAAAAAAGTGGATAGGTTTAAAGATATATTTGCTGAACTTATGAGCAAGATGGATCAAAATGCTCAAGCTAGCTTTCAAGCCATGAACAGAATGGAGCAGGACATTCAGTCCAACCAAGTTGCCATCAAAAATTTGGAGGTGCAAATTAGTCAAGTGTTGAAAGAGGTAAGGGAAAGCTACCTAACAATACTCAAGTGAATCCAAAACAAGATTGTATGACAATTCATTTTAGGAGTGGCAAGGAGGTAGAAGGTGTGGCTCCTAAGGAGAAGGACGGGAAGATTAGTGAAACCAAACCAAACCAAGAAGAAGTGCCTAAGGAAACCAAACCAAGAAAAAAGCCCTCCCCAAGTTTAGAATTTTCCTTTGTGCCACCTATACCATACCCCCAAAGGGTAAGGAAGAAACATGATGATTCAAAATTTCAGAAATTCCTGGACCTCTTCAAGAAGATTCATATTAATATTCCTTTCGCCGAAGCACTTGCTGAGATGCCTGCCTACACTAAATTCTTGAAGGAAATCATCTCCAACAAAAAGAAGCT
>JAOSBN010044048.1:0-15119 GCA_027563595.1 Erythroxylum suave
CTCTATGGATCAAACTTATGATGCCATTGGTAGCTATTATGCAGAAGATATGTCAGGTTGTCAGAAACAAAACAGTTCTCTACTGGACAACATTGGTAGTGTGAACTCTGTGGCAAATGAGGATGCTATAGATGTGGAACTGCGGCGAAGATCAAAGGAAGCTGAGGAGAGAGTAGTTTTCCTTTCTGAAGAGCTTGATCAGGAAAGATTTCATCAAGATTGTGGGTTTGATGTCCCATCATTGGTTCAGACTATTAGAAACTTGATGGCTGATAAGGTAAGCTTGGCAATTGAGGTATCAAGTATTTTAAAGTCTCGGATTGCTGAGAGGGATTCTGCAATGGAAGAGTTTAGATTGGCAAAAGCAGAACTAGAGTCTCGCACCCAAAGATTAGAGAAGGAGAAGAGTGAGTTGCAAACAGCACTAGAGAAGGAGCTAGACAGAAGGTCAAATGATTATTCTACGAAGCTTGAAAAGTGCCAATTTGAGGAGCATAGACTTCGTGAAAGGGTTAGAGAGCTTGCAGAGCAGAATGTGTCTCTCCAGGTGGAAGTGTCTTCTTTTCGTCAGAGGGAAACAGAAAGCAAAAGTATGATAACACATTCTGAGCAGCAAATCAAGCATCTGGCTTCAAGGATAGAGGACGTAACTGGGGACAACCAAGATCTAAAGCAGAAATTCTCTGAATTGGAAAAGAAGTACAAAGCAGTACAGGAAGATCTATATTGTGTCAAAAGAAATTTTGAACAGAAGGATAACGAGTGCAAAGAGCTGCAGAAGTCTGTCACTAGATCATTAAGAACCTGTAGTGACCAAGAGAAGACAATTGTTGGTTTGCGGCAATTTTTCAGTGAGGAGTTTGAGCAGAAGCAGTCGCTAAGCACGTTTGATAAGCAAGTGGAAAAAATGCAAATGGAGCAAATGAGATTGACTGGAGTAGAGATGACTCTGAGGAGGGAGTTGGAATCTTGTAGGCTTGAGATTGATTCCCTTCGACGTGAGAACATCAACTTGTTGGATCGCTTGAAGGATAATGGAAAAGAGATTGATGCAATAACTTTCAAGCTAGATGATGAAATGCAGACCCGTGTATGCTGCTTGCAAAATCAAGGGCTAGGAATGCTGAATGAAAGTGCAGAGCTGTGTTCCAAGTTATTGGAATACATCCAAGGAAAATCTGGCCAACTTTCAGAGTCAAAGAAGGGCACTGAATTTGCAACCAGTGGTTTAGATGGGCAGTTTCTTGTTGAATCTGACATGAAAATACAAGGTTTCAAGCGTGGAGTGGAAAGCCTAACAAGGAGTTTGCAGATAGTATCTTCTTTGCTGCGGGAGGAGTTCAATCTGGTTGCTTTGAAACCTCATACAACATCAAACAGTGAATCAAAACGACTAGATTATCAAACTACTGATGTAAGTTGCTTTATACCAGCGATATTTAACTTACTATGAAGTACATACGAAAAATGATAGACTAATAAGCACGCTGTCATTCAAGTTCAATTTCAATTGAAATTAGTTATTTTCATTTTCATTTGCTTAAGAAACGGGAACTCTAGCTGTTCAAATTTATCTTTGTAGAATCTTGTTTCTAATGTTTCCTTCCATTTGCACACCAGAATGCAAGAATTGAACTTAAAGCTGAAAGTTTACTTACTACTTTACTGAGAGAGAAGCTGTACTCCAAAGAGAGTGAAATTGAGCAGTTGCATGCTCAATTGGCAGCAGCTGTCAGGGGGAACGATGTACTCCGATGTGAACTCCAAAATTCTCTGGACAGCCTTTCTTTTGTCAATAACAAGTTTAGAGACTTAGAACTTCAGGTAACCTAGAACATCATCTCCATCTCAATTAGATTATGGTGAGTGCAGCATGCTATATGCTTTGGTTATGGTTGCATGTGTGGAAGTAGTAATTTAATTGCACATCATTGGTAGCTTTAGGAATAATGATTATTTGGTATCCTTTCAAATAATGTTATCTTCCATCCATGCAGGGGCTTAATGCTAATAACGAGATATCAAATCATTTGTTATGTTGACTTGTTTGTGGATTTTCTCTGTATTCTTCTGAACTAATAAGAGCCTATTCAACAGATGCCAAAGAAGGACGATACTATAGCTAAGCTTCAAAGTGACTTGCAAGAATGCACAAAGGAACTAATAATTCTTAAGGGAATGATACCTAAAGTTTCAGAGGAGAGAAATTTGATGTGGGAGGAAGTTAAGCAATATAAAGAGCAGAACATGCTGTTGAACTCAGAAGTCAACATATTGAAGAAGAAGATAGAGGCCCTTGATGAAGATATACTTCTAAAGGAAGGTCAAATTACCATCCTTAAAGACAGTCTAGGCAGCAGAACTTTTGACCTCCTTGCCAGTCCAGATTCTACACAGGAGTTTCTGCTGAAATGAAAATTTATCTACAAGTCACAGTACCATACTATCGAAACATTTCCTTGCGTTTCTATACTTTCTTTCCTTCTTTCTGCTTCTCTTCTTCCTTTTCTTATAATAGTGTCCTCAGTAGAAACGGGTAAGATGTGAAGTCCTTGACTTACCCCTCATGATTCTTTTTGTACAAGACCAGTTTTCACAGATGTATGTAGTTGGTTTTCTTGCTCTTCAAAGTAGAGACGAGGAGCTAAATGTGTAGCTGAAACAAAGTTAACCCAATTTGATGTTTCCATGTAAGAAGTTGCATCTGATATATAAGGAGAAATTGATGAAGTTTATCGAATGTACACCGAGTGTACAACCGAAGGTACAGATGAGATCAACATAGTACATCAAGGTAATTACAAGAACACAAGTAAATTAAGCTTCCAAGTCCACAAGTTCCAATGAGATAGCTGGCCTTCAATTATGCTAGAGCAAGAATTCGAAACGGTGTGATTTTTTTTCTTTTTGAAGGTAGGTTATTAGCATATCCTGAAGCATCCATGTGGAGAATCATAAGGACGCTGACTTCCAGAAGTCGATAGGCTTGCGTTGCTGAGGAAAAAAGATCAAGTTTTCCAATGTAAACATCCAGAAGAATGGATATGTAAAGCAAAAACTGCAGAAGTAATTGTCATTTTCTGCTGCTGAAAGTTCAACAGAAATGATGTCAATAATGACAAATATAGTTAAACATACATAATATTGTTTGCAATGGTTACGCCCCATATCCGATAGCAACATAACCCAAATCCGACCATCCCTTTGTATCAATAAAACTTATTATATACAGAGAAGGTGTACAATAGATTAGTTTTAAGTTTGAAAGTGCAGATCCTACAGATAAACGCAGGCTGATATCCAGCATAAGTTCTAGTACGTGCTCTACTTTTCAACTTGACATTCAAAAGTGACTCAAATCAGCCTGAGAATGGGTTTCCAGATGGTCAACTCTAACTGATATATCATTCAATCCAAGCTATAATCACATGAACCATTTCTTAGTTTAGTGGCTACGATATCCCAAGTCAACTTAATATAATTTACCTTGTCAATGGGAATCTTTGCTCTGACTGATTCAATCAATGAGAAATCAATATCAGCCACAGCAATCCCGGTTGAAATTCGGTCTGTGAGAAAGAAGTGTAAATAATTTGTGAATATACCAAGACAGTACTATGCCTGGGTGATAAACAAGCGAAATTTGCACTGACATAATTTTACAAGGGAAATTCTACATCTTACCATGCAATCGACCAACTATAGTTCCCCAAGGATCAATGATTAAAGTGTCACCAAAGCTTTCTCTTTTATCATTGTGATGTCCAGCTTGTGTAGCAGCTATCACCTGACATGTACACCACGGAATCAACAAAAGGCAAGATTCATACATCAAAGATACAATAAGTTGTTGAGAAACATCGGATAAGAAGTATCTAGCAAACTGGATAATGGGATCAAATGTATTGAACACGTATAATTGATAGATATTTATATTGAATTAGCATGATAATGAGTTTCATACGTAGCATTGAGTCTCAATTGCACGAGCACGAAGCAAAATCTCCCAGTGTGCCTCACCAGTTATTTTTGTAAATGCTGAAGGCACCAACAAAATCTGCAAGTTAAAAAGATGTTCAAGTTTTAGTAAGCAGCAAGGAAACAATTCTTGCCCAAAGGTATGAATGTAATTCATACCTTGGCTTCATGTTTGAACCTGAGCTGCTGGTAGAGCTCAGGGAATCTCAAATCATAGCAAACTGAAAGACCCAAGCGTCCTGCCGGGCTATCAGCTACAACTACTTCCTTCCCTACAATAAATTTATTACCATTAGTATAAATAGCTTACCGATTGTCATGCTTTATTCTCTCAGATGTGCAAACAAGCAACTAAATGCACGGTTATTACCAGGCTCTGTGAAGCTGCTTTCCTTGTATACCCTTCCACCGGGAACATCCACATCAAACCTTCAAATAGAAAACATTCTGTCAGCATATCATATCCATGAAACTAATCGTTGATAAGCTCAACATATTTCAAGCAACTTTACTTCAGATGTAGGCACGGAAATAATAGCAAATAAATGATCAACGATTCATTCAAATTTCCCAACATTCAAGATGCAGTCTTTCCTAACGGCCTTTCCACAGTGAAGCCACAAACTATATCGATTGATGCTCCAGGACAATCATGGGAAAATAAGAAACCAAACCCCAAATGAAGTAACTTACAAGTGTATTTTACTGTATGTACTTCTGATCTTTCCATTGTCATCAACAATAACATGAGTGTTTCGCAAGTGCGCATCATCGGATCCTTTTTCTTGGAAGCCTCCAAGGGACAACCAAATTCCTGACTCCCTGCAATTCACAATGACATGTGAAGCACAAGTCAATAGGAATGCATATCCAAGTTATACCGATTCCAAGTCAACAGAAATTGCCGAAAAATTATAAAGTATTATTACCTATATCACCTAATAGTTCAACAATAACCAAAAACAATGTAGAGGGTAACTCAATTCTAGTCACAACCTTGCAAGAGAGCAGTACTGTTGCATAATTGGTCCATCCAACGGTTCTGCTATTTTCACACTATCCCCATCTTTTTCACCAATAAATGAGAAGCTTTCAGGAAGACACAGCAACTTTGCCCCAGCAGATGCAGCTTCCTTTACAAGTTCAAACTCCAAATTTATCACTCTAAAGCTATACAACTAACATATTATCATGAAAATATCCCAAAGAACAATCACCAGACTATGTTCAAACTACAAACTTGTAATCACCACAAGGATCGGATCACTAAAGAATACTTGTAGAATTAAATAAAGATCGTGACTTGGCTTCACCTTGACAAGGCGAGAACAGGTGGCGAAGTTGGTGACGATGTCATTGACCGAAGTCATCTGGGCAGCCGCCACTTTAACCGACTGAGCAGCCATGATGGGCACTCCGGCTACGGTGGTCGAGAAAAGAGGCTTTCGATGGCTGTTTATAGTCAAGTGGGCGGGGTTAAGACAGAAGGGCATTGCTCTCCTCAGCTCAACAATCCTTTTGTATTTGGTCACTGCAAAACAATTGCCTTTTGTTTTTTTGGCTTAAGTCCATCAATTTTCCTTAATTGCAAACGAGTGTCTTTATTTTACTTATTTTTCAGAATGGTTGTGATTGATGATTGGCAAATTTGGTGTAAGATTATCATAGATAAGTGCATTACAAAAAATTAAATGTAAATTTTTAAGCACTTTTAGTCTAAAAATTATTATATAAGTAAAATAATATCATTTAAATAAATAATAATATTTTTTATAATGAAAGCTTGTAAAGGTTTTTTAATAATGATTTATTTTAAGAAATTTTAAAATATTTAATAAAATTTAAGTTTTAGAAAATAAAGTGAAACAAATCACACGTAAATCTATAACAACAACAAAACTCAGGTGAAAACTCGCTAAAACATCCCGTAGTTATTAGTGTATGTCATTCGAAAACAATCTTTTTACTAATTAATGATAAAGTTACGTACTACTGAACCTTTTTAAACCTCACGTCTTAGCGAAATTTTTACTGAATATTGTTATTGTTGTGGTGCATTAATATATATATTGACATTTTTTAAAACTATATGATATATTTCTAAAAATAAAAAACTTTAATTAAATGGATATTTGAAGTCTTTAATCTTTAAAATTAACTTATACAATTCCGAAATATAATTTCTTATGAATTTATCAAAAGCAGCCTCTCAACCAATTACAAATAAGGTTAAATATACCTTTTAACCCTAGCAAAAGGTCTTTTAATGAAATTACTCCTGAAATTAGAGATGACAAAACTGATCGTTACTTCCAAAATAATTTCGTTTTTGTTAAAAAGTTCGGCCTAACTTGTAACCCGCTCGTTACTTTCAAAATGACTTTGTTTTGTCAAAAACGACGTCATTTTTGAAAGTTTTTGTTTAAAAAACAAAAGACAGGCTAGACCGACCTAACCTATAATCCGCTCGTTACTTCTAAAACAATTTCATTTTCTTAAAAAAGATATCGTTTCAGAAATTTTTTCTTAAAAAAAATTACAGGCTAGACTTACCCATGGCCTGGTAGGACATAGTTGTCAATGGGCCACTATGACTCGGGCCACAGGCCACCATGGCTCTGCCCTTGACCCGATGTAGCCCGTTGACATTCCAAGCTTAAACGTTGTTGTTGCAACAAACCATTAACCTATAAAATATTATATCTAATAATAGAACTTGTTCTTTAAAAAAACTAAAATTTGTTTGAATAAAACAAAAACTAAAAAGAGAAAAATATATTAAAAACATAAAATTATTTACTATATAAGGATAACAGAATTGAACTAAAATAGTGGGTTTGTTGGAGGACTCAAATTAAAAACCTAAAAAATAATAAACAAGAAAAGCCAACTTGCTTATATAAAAAAGCATGAAAAGACAAAGTACTTATCACCGAAGCCCACTGATTTTCATTTTTTATTTATTTTTAGATAAAGTCAATCACATATCTCTCTAATTCTCTCTCTCTCCTTGTCCAGATCCGAACTTTATTTAATGGCTTTTCTTTTTCCATTTTCTTTTTTATTTCTCGTCCAATAGAACATTCCAAATCACTTTTTGTTTTTTTTTCTACATTGATTCTCACATGTAAATTGTCTTCTGGGTCTTTTTCATTCTTGCCCGACGATTTGAGAATCATAAGATTTGGCTGTTCTACTCCCTTTTTTCTGTGAAGGGTACGTTTACCTTGTTTTTAACTGGATTGGTGATGTAAATTCTTGATATGTAGAATGATCATTTATTCTCTTGTTTTGTATGTTTCAGATTGAAGGTTTCTGGGTTTCGGTTATCATGACAAGATCTATCATCACCATATAGATTCGCCAGGCATGTCTTTTTGTTTTGGTCGTCTGGTTTCATGTCATTTTCTTGTGTTCACATTTCAGAAGGGGATTTTAATTAGACTTATGTTAGGAGGATATGTGCTATGAATTTGCCTGATCAGATGTGAGGTCAATTTTGATTTTTTGCTTAAAACTTGTAATTCATAGTTTAGGGAGTTTTCATTAAATTGTTAGAAATTGAGTATGTTGCTTTTTTGATTCTTGCCTCAGCCTTGTATAGTTTTGTATTATGGGATTTCCATACATGACTGGTATTTGGTAGGTAACACATTCAGCTCACTAGCATTTGTGCTTTGTTTATTTGAATTCTTGTTTAGTTGTACGATGTTTACGCTGCAGATTAATGGTGTCTTCGTTAATTGAAGATTGTTTGATTTTTGAAACTATTGGAGCGAGTTTGGAGATTGAGTGGACTGCAGAATCAAGATTGGTATTTTATACAGGCCTTGATTTGAGGAATAGTTTGGTGCCAGGGTTATTTGGGCAAGAACATGTGAGTGATGGTATCAGCAACTTTATTGAAGATTGTTGCTCCATGTTGGAGACCTTCTGTTAATGGTGAAAATTCTAGTAGAGGTGGAGATAACGGCGGCCGGGCTGATGGCTTGTTGTGGTATAAAGATTCAGGATATCATGTTAATGGGGAGTTCTCAATGGCTGTAATTCAAGCCAACAATGTATTGGAAGACTATAGCCAACTTGAATCAGGGCCACTGAGCTCACTTGACTCAGGTCCTCAAGGAACATTTGTTGGAGTCTATGATGGACACGGTGGCCCTGAAGCTGCCCGCTTTGTTACTGAGCACCTGTTTAAAAATCTCAAGAGTATGTTCCTCCTTGCTGAATTTTATGGAAAAACATGAAAAATGAATAGAGCTAAATTAATATAAAGCACTTTCTTGTACTAATTTATTTGACCTTCTGCTTACTTTTTATGTCAGGGACTGATTGCACTCCTCTGTCAGATTTAATATTATTTCTTTTCCCTTTGCTAATTTAGGTTTTAAAGGTTCATATGGCTGATGCCTACGTTTACTGACTTGAAATTAATGATGCAGAATTCACATCAGAGAACCATGGAATGTCTGCAGATGTTATCACTGCGGCGTTTTTGGCAACAGAAGAGGAGTTTCTCTCTCTAGTGAAAAACCAATGGCTGAATAAGCCACAAATTGCTTCTGTTGGTGCATGTTGTTTGGTCGGTGTTGTTTGTGGTGGACATCTATACATTGCAAATGCTGGAGATTCTCGGGTGGTCCTAGGGAGACTGCAAAAGACTTTTAAGGAGGTCAAGGCTGTGCAGTTATCATATGAGCACAATGCATGCATGGAATCCGTGAGAGATGAGCTGCATTCATTGCATCCTGATGATCCGCAAATTGTTGTTTTAAAACACAATGTGTGGCGTGTGAAGGGTCTGATTCAGGTAACTTCACAAACTTAGACATTTGTCCCTTGATAAGTTGTTTGTCAACTAGTATGTCTTTGTCTTCAACTAGAATCAATTGAAACTGGCCAGGAATTAGTCTTGCTATGAGTGTGGATGAAAACTGATCATCTTAGTCAAGTCACGACTTTAATATCTGTTTGGTTATTTAACTGATTTCATCTTGATAAAGAGTATATTGGATTAATTGATGAAGGCATAGTTCACATGTGTAATTGATAAATTTAAATTGTAAGTTATCATGATATAGCATTTCAACTTATTACTGTGCATATTTAGTGTGTATGCTGCGAGATCTGCATGTTGCTTCGAAAATCAGAATATGTTAGTTACCCTGCTAATGAAAATCTGTTGCTTCTTCAGGTCTCAAGATCCATCGGTGATGCCTATCTGAAAAGGGAAGAATTCAATAGGGAGCCCCTATTACCTAAGTTCAGACTGCATCAATCATTCGATAGACCAATTCTTAAAGCTGAGCCAACAATTTCTGTACATAAACTCCACTCTGAGGATCAGTTCCTAATATTTGCATCAGATGGCCTATGGGAACATCTAACCAATCAGGAGGCAGTAGATATTGTCCACAACTGCCCACGTAATGTAGGATTTTGTTTTGTAGTTTCAAATTCCATTTCATTACATTAAATGTGAGTTCTTCTTTTTGTTTGACTCCGATGATCAAATTCAGAGGTTGATTCCCTCTACAGCTGGTGACTGTTTCTTTTTATTCATCCGACTTTTTTTCGCATCTTCTTTAAGCTTTCAAATTCTAAGCAGTTGGAATCTTTTTTATGTTTGCAATTTGCTTTAGCATTTACTATCACACTACTAAACATAGTCTGTTTTGCACATTTGCATTATTTTTATTGCTAAATAGCTATTTCTCTTAGAAGATTGGTTAATGTGTCAAAAGATTTTAGCTACTCTAGTTCTTATGTCTTGTGGCGGGACGCATGTTAATTTGAAAGTTGGTTGTGGATAAATTTTGATGGCATCTATGTTCCTGCAGGGTATTGCAAGAAGACTTCTGAAAGCAGCCCTTCAAGAAGCAGCAAAGAAAAGAGAAATGAGGTACTCGGACTTGAAAAAGATTGATCACGGTGTGAGGAGACATTTTCATGATGACATAACAATTATAGTTTTGTTTCTTGACTCAAATCTGATCAGCAGCAGCTCTTTCCGTGGCCCCCTACTTTCGATCAAAGGAGGTAACGGTATCTCCGGAAATGCCAAAACTTAGTCGAGAAGTTCCAAACATAGATAGCACTCAAATCTCAATTCCTTCTCTTGTATCCAGAAACGATTTTTTCGTTTATAAAAGAAAAGAAAGGTTTCTCTCTACCTTTGCTCTTCATTCTGAGTTGTATAGCTACCAGTATGATCTTCAGAACCATATCAATAATTTCATAAGAAACTTCCATAGGCAGTAGTGTAATGCTGGTGGATGACTCAGGAAAAGCTTATGGCTATTAGCTATGTTACTGGCATCAAGGGTATTGCTGAATTCTTGACATTGGAACTTCAGGGTTACTTGAAATCTTTTCTCAATTAATTTGAAAATCAAAAACATGAAGCATCTCTTCAGGCTTCAGTTCAACTCTTAGGCCCCTTTGAAGTGCAACATTATTCATAGTTCTTCGAATTATTCTATGTTGCAAGTTGAACATTTCAAGCTCCCTTTAGTCTTAAAGGATGCAATGATGCAAGTTGAACTTCCTTTCTATCATACAACATCCTAAGCCTGAGCTTAAGCCAAGAATTTTTAAGTTTGAACTCTGGTTCAGTCAAATCTAATTTAATTTATAATTTTCGAATCAAAGTCTAATTTAAGCCGATCAGATAAAAGACTAATTCATCAGCCTTATCCAATATGATTGGTTTTCCTATCTCTCTTTGTATCCAAAGTTGCAAACTGTAAAAAGATTTACAGATTTTAGCTGCTGTAACTCTAGTTCAATCAAATAATTAATGTGATTTGCTTCCTCCAGAATACCATCACTTCATACTTTTATATTCAGAACATTCAATAAATTTCCATCGAGATGTACATGTGAAAAATATTTGCTGATGGAACATACCACAAGTCCATGTGAGCTTTTTATTGCCAAAGAAATTGATTACAAATCCAAGTTAGATAATTCTGATTCATGTATACATATTAAACCGAGATTTAATCGCTCTACCACTCCATCCTCAGTTCTATCAGCTTCAGTCCATGCATTTCAAATACAGGAAGCCTCAACTTTTAACCACTTTCAATGTCAAACAATTGGGCAAGACCAGCAGACTAAAACTAGGAGGAATCTATTTCAGCATTCCCGTCATCCAGTTTCTTTGTCATACCAACTGGATAAAAGAGCTTGGAAGATTTTCCTCAGATCTTGTCCCATGAACATAATGACTCAATCCAAGATGTTAGTGAGGAAACTTTTAAAAGAACAGCATTCCCCCTCATCCACCTATAATTCAATCTGAGATGTTAGTCCTGAAAAATTCAGTGTCAAACTCTTCTGCAAAAAGGAGGGGGCTTGAGGAAATGCAAGTAGCATACCAGGCAAACTATTTCAGCAATACTCGCCATATCTTGCTCATATACACAGCCAAAGACCATACAGAAAGACCTGAAGAAATATAAAGCAAGACAACACCAGCAGCCACCAAACCTGATCCTCCAAAACTGGAGAAGAAAGAAGATAGAAAAGAAATGTCAGCCATCTCAAAGAATGATAAATAAATTATCCTTGTGAGATTACATCGTATCAACAGGTATTCACCCTAAAATAGAAAAAAATTAGAAGGAAAGCAGGCAGGACCTGCTGTCTCGTGTAGCCAGGAGGATGATTAATGCAGTCATCTGTGTGGCAGTTTTCCATTTCCCCAGGTTATTTACAGCAACAGCCTGAGAATATGCATTATTCTTTGTTTTAAAATAACTCGGTGAAGCATTTCTGGAAAGCAGGCATTCAAAGAAACCTTAAGAAGTCCGAAAATACAGGAACTAAGTGGTTGAAAAGGAAGGGAAATGGTAAACCAACCTCAGACAGTTTACTATTCTGTGAAGCAGCCCATTCTCTGACTGCAGACATGGTAATCTACAAAGATTTAAAATTGAAATGTTATCTGAGTGAAGTACATTATATCAATGGCCTTATGATTTCACTGGAAGAAACATTGCATTAGTAATTCATGTGGGCCTCGTCAAAGGTGTGTACTGAAATATGATTGGCATTGAAAAATAAGGAGAAAAACGAAAAGACTCTGGATTAGTAGTACTTCAATTTCGTTCTAATAGCCGATACACTTGAGCAACATAACATGCATGTGTGAAGAATATCCATAAAGTTCACTGCAACTGAACTAGCAAAATGATAGTCTAAGTTGACTTGCAAAACCAACTAAAACTACCACAACAAATTCCTAAAGATTATGAAAGAGCATAATTAACTAAAAACCAAGCACAACGAAATGGACATTGTTCACCATTAGTGGATATAAGTATGATAGGTACAGAAGTATACTTGCCTCCCGTCCAATAATGGCAATTGAAGGCACGGTCAATAGCCATGGGACTTGTCCAAACATTTCCAAAGGTCTAGTACACAGTAGCACTAAGGTGGCAGCAACCATAAGCTACATTAAGTAGGCATAAGAACAAAACAAGAAGATTTAAATGGTTCTTGAAAGCCATACATGTTAAATCTACCTGAATTACACTAAATAACAATGTCAGCTCCAGGAAAAAGCAAGTACCTTGTCAGCAACTGGATCCAAGAATGCACCAAAAGCAGTGCCTAACCTCATCTAAAGCACAATTAAAACCAAAGCTTCAATAATCATTCACCCAACCTAAATTTACTCTTTCTTCCCCAAAAATAATAGTATACCTTCCGCGCCAAGTACCCATCAAGCCAATCAGTAATTGCTGCAGCGATAAAAATACTCGTCGTAGCTGTTCTTCCCCAGCAAGTATCCACATAAAAGGCTACCATAGCAACAAGCATAGGAGTTATTTCCCTCCTCTATGAATTACCAGCTTCTGGGTTCTTCAAAGTGAACAAAAACAATTCATAGACTACGAGATCTATAAGCATGCCACATTAAAAGACAATGCACCGAATCAGATCCTAAATATCCCCAGAAGTCATAAAATTCCAACTTCCCAACCATTTTACGGCACAGCAAAGAAAACCCAAAATGCATTAGACAAAACACATAAAGATTAAACAAAAATTCCACCAAAAAATTGGGCAACAGAGTCATACTGCAAATGAGAAGAGGCACCGCAGCAACACGACCGAGAGTCAGGACCGTGGGCAATGTGAGAAATTTAGAGCTCGCTTCCTGGTTGTGGCCGTCATGTTTCTGCACAGGAGATGATTTGGATATCTGATTCGCGTCCTTTAGATGATCATTATGGTACCAATTGACATCATTGATCTTGCTGTCGGACCCCATCTCGGCTGCAACACCCGAATCGGGTCGGGAAAACCCACCCGAATCGGAGGAAGCAGAAGATGAAGAGGTGTTGGTGCAATAGGAGAAAAACAAGAAAGAGGAACGCTTGTTACGGCCACCAAATGTAAACCCTAAAAAATTACTACCACCGTTACTCCTACATCTATTATTAGTATAGTTATTACTATAATTGAGGTGGGCGCACGATAAGGGTGCAATCATGCGCCAGCCCGTACGGCTATTATTAAGGGAAAATGAAAAAGGAAGGGAAGAATTAGAGGTTACAACTGTCGACGGAGCGGCGGCAGAGGCGGCGGAGGTGGAGGTTGGAACATTACGGGCCCAATTGTAGGGTTTGGTAAAAAGCGAACAGGCCAAGCTCAGTTTCAGAGCTGGCATGGTCGGCGATTGTGAAAACAGAGAACGCAATTTCAGATTAAAAAACTAAGGGGTTGCAGTTTTTTTTATTTTTTAAAGGCGTTGGGTTAATTTGGGCTCTATAATGGGTCACCTGACCCAAAACATTTGTTCAAGCCCGAACCCAACTTAAAATCCGATCAAGGTCAACCTAACCGGCTCGAAGCCCGGTCTAGCTCGTTTTCTACTTTTTAAAAATCAAAAATAGAAACAACATTATTTTAATTTCTTAAAATTTTTCAAGCCGATCTGAGACTTAAATTAATGCTTGAACCTTCTCAAAGATCAAGTGGATCGGGTCACATTTGTTGATTTCGGACCGGGTTGAATTCGGCTTTAATTGTCACCCTGAGTAAGTCTCTAGTAAGTAAGCTTATGAATGGGTCGAACCCATTAGAAAAGATTATTTAATTTCAATTCAATTTTAGTTTTGCCTACATCGGTTTAAAATCGTTGCATTTTAGTTTTGATTTCTTAAAATTTGTAAATCGTAAAGGCATTTAAAAAAATTAAGTTAAAGTAATATTATTTTGAGAAGAAAATGCAAATTTTAGAAATCAATTCTTTAAATTTAAATCCGATATAAAATCTAACTTATTTAAACTTAATTTTTTAATTTTAAGCTCACTAAATCTAAAATTAGATTGTCAAACTTACTATTAAGCTACCCATAAAGTGGTCCAATGAATGTAAAAATACAAACAAACTTTTTTGTTTGAACCATTTTAGATGACTAATCGAATACTCTTACTTCGTAGCCGTTCCTCGACGCGGAACTAATTAGGGTTTGGTCGTAACAAAAATGGCAAAAATTGCTCTGCTCGATTCAATTCGATTCAGCACGACTCAAGTTGATTGCGCTTTGAATGTGCTTAAGCCTTTTTTTTAATTAGGCTTTAGGTAGGTACTAAATTAGATCGCCTATCTTAACTCGATATAAAGTCCAAAATTTAAATACAATAATATCATTTTAAGTAAAATAACATTATTTTTAATTTAGATTTTTTAAATATATTTAATTGAGCAATTAGATTTGAAATCAAACTTGAATATGAAATTTTGGGGTAGAATCAAGCTTGAATTTATATAATTTTAGATTAAGATCGAACCCGACTTGACTTATTACCAAGCCGACCTGATTTAAAATATATTGTTTACAAAATTTTAATATTTTTAATGATAAATTTATAAAATAGTTTAGTTTAAATAAGTTATTTTATTATTGATATAAATGTATATATAATATATGTTTTTGTTATAATTTAAACGGGGATCATCATTTATTCTAAAATTAATAACTATTGAATTAATTATTTAAAAGTATATAATTTGATACAAAACCAATTTAATATCTCTTGTTTATAATAATTTAAGCCAAAAATATATTTTTAAATTTAAATTACTTTTTTAACTTATAAAAACACTAGCGATTTGATTA
>JAOSBN010044069.1:0-15113 GCA_027563595.1 Erythroxylum suave
TGTTAATCTAATTCACTCAATTTAAGCTAATGATGCTTAATTAATAAATAAATAAATAAAAAATTTTGGGGCTAACATTAGGTCCCTAAATGACTCAAATTACTATGTGATTTTGATTTCTGGTCTTATGGATTGTGCGTTGAATGGAGACACAAATAAGGGTAGAAGGCAATTGTTGTTTGTGTTTGATATTGTGCTTTGGGTTTGTAAATTCTACAATGAAGGTTTTACAAAAGTTTTGGTTGTCTACATTTATTATATATGTTTTACCAGTTTGGTGATTTTGATTTTTTCTGTGTATGTTTGTTGTTGAATAATAAAGGAAGCATGGCAAAGAAGTCGATGGCGATGCTACTGGAGAAATTGATGGGCATTAATCACCCAACAAATGGCGTATATCGGAGGTGACACTACGGATGGAGTTGCCACTGGACAAGTCGATGGGAGTTAATTGCCCATTGAAGGTGACCCACAAGCCAAAAATAATCCAAGGAAGCCACGATGGAGATGCAGTTGGAAAGATGACGGTGAGTTGTTGAGGGCGATCATACCACTAGAGAAATCGATGGGAGTTAATCGCCCATCAAACGTAACACATGGTGTCGCTTGAACAATCCAAGGGAGTGACGTCCTTTAGTGGTGAGCGACATGGGTTGTGGTTTAAGACACGAGGGAGGTTACGAAACAGTTGCAGACATCATGGGTGGGAGTTGAAGAAGGGGACAGATGCTTCTGGAGAAGATGATGGGCGCGTGTTCAAAAATGTCTATAACAAGATGTTGACCGATACATGTACTGCTCACACCAATCAACCTTCTTTGACTGAGATTTCATAATCTGACACGTGCATCTTGCCAACGTATTTTAAATGTTTTAAACCCTTTAACCTTCAATTTTATTAATTTAATGGAGATTAAATTAGTTTATGCTCCTAATAAAGTTGAAAAAGTGTTCTTTTAATGTTGAAAAATTGTTTTCAAAGGTTAATTTTATTCGGAAAGCTTTGGAATTTGGTTTAATTTTTCAAGGGATTGAATTATTAAATTAAATTAAATTATCCATTCAATTCCAAAATTAAAGTAATTATTTTTCTTAATATGATTAAGATTAATAATTTATTGATTTCTAATTAATTTTAGAAAAGTAGTTTCTAAAATAAGAATTAATTAGTTTCAATTAGATTGAAATTAATTAATTAGCCTCCTTAAACTTAAGAAAATTGTTTTCTTAAGTAATTGACAAAAATGTTTCTTAATTAAATATATTTGTTTCAATTTGATTGAGATAAATTAAAATTTTGATTTTATTTGTTTAGAGAATTGTTATTTTATTTATTTAGAAATTGTTTCTTTATTTATAAATAATAAGTTTCTTGATGTTTTGGAAAAAGTATTTTTCTTGGTTAATTTTTGAAAAACATTTTCTTTTATTAACTAAGAAAAATTGTACTTTCTTTAATATTTTTAGAAAATATTTTTCTAATTTATTAAAGAAATATTTTCTAACTAATTAAGAAATCAATCTCTAAATAAATAAGATATCATGATTTTCTTAATTAAATTTAAAAGTGTTTTATTTAATTTTGAAAGTAGTTTCTTTTAATTTTAGAAAATAGTTTCCTAATTAAGGAAAAGTAATTTCTAAAAAGATTAGAAATAGTCTTCTAATTAGATTAGAATATGTTATTTATATAATTTTGAAAAAGAGTTTTTCTAAATTATAATAAGTAAGAAGTATAATTTATTGAAAATTGTTTTCAATTAAATTTTATCAAAGGGGATGGAAGCAGGCAAGCACTCTCATCCTACAGCAGTTGGGGGTTCAACCTCCGACAACCAAATGGTTGACGGCGACAATGATGAGACGGTCATAAGGAAGGAAACTAATCCGACTATGACGGCTGTGGAAGTGACTGATGAACATCACAAACCATGCCTTGAGACGCGGCAAACCGTCTCTTATAAGGATTGTTTTCGACTTCAACGCAACTTGGATGTTGGACTGGAGGACCATGATATTGACCGTGATATCGCGGTCTCGAAAGGCATTAGTGGCATTAATGTATCAGTATCGACTAAATAAACCCTGGCGTTACTCAATGGTGGTTAAGGTTTTGGGGCGGAAAGTGAATTATGGATTGGTGCGTAATAGACTGCAGGCTATGTGGCAATTATCTGTTGTTCCCAAAATCATTGATCTTGAGAATGATTTTTTCCTAATGAAGCTAGGCAATGAAGATGATGTTAATAAGGTGTTGCTTGGTGGACCTTACGTTGTACTTAGTCATTACCTCGTGGTGCAGCCTTGGTCGCTGATGTTCAATCCAGCGACTACACCTACACCCACGATCACGACTTGGATGAGGTTTCCAGACCTTTTGGTTTAGTTTTTCCACATAAAAATCCTTATGTCATTTGCCAATACAGTTGGAAGGTCGGTTAGGGTTGATAATACTACTATGGATATTGAAAGAGGTCGTTTTGCCCATGTTGCTGTCGAGCTTGATTTGTTACAACCATTGGTACCAGGATTCCATCTGAATGGAATGTGTGCATTGTCTATGAGAAATTACCTTAGATTTATTTTGCTTGTGGCAGGTTGGCCACAATAAATCAACATGCCCTCACGTAATAGTGGCGGTGGATACTAACATGGGAGATGTGGCACATGTTGTGGTCCTGATGAACCCTAGTGTTGAAGCTCAATTTAGGCCCTGGATGTAAGTGACTAGACGGCAGCCCTGACAAAGTCCCGTTATTGAACAAGCCAGTTCTGGTGAACCAAACATGCCGCTACGTACTATCGCTGAAAGTCCAAAATTTGCAGATGGTGGAGATAATGTGGTTGCTTTGGAATCAAGCAATCTATGTCCTGCCACGGAAGTATTACCTACTCTGAGCGAGTCACGAGTGGATGGATCTGATAGTGCTGAGATTACGCAGGGTGCTCCGGATGTGGGTGTGTCTACTCGTTCTAGAAAGAAGCGCTTCATTCAGGAGAAACATTTCGCTGTTGGTAAGAGGAACACAAAGGGGTTCAAGGTTGGTGAGATCAGGGGTTCTACCCGCTCTATTTGAATATTTTTTTTCTGTTATTGATGTCTATCATTAGGTGGAATTGACGGGGGGTAGCTAGTCCTTAATTTTTCACAGTTTTTTGGGAGTTATCTAGGTTGCATAAATCTGATGTTTTTGTGGTGGTGGAGCCGCGGGTTGGTGGTGACAAGGCTGCTCAGATTATTAGTAAGCTTGGATGGTCGAAGCATTTTTTTCAGAAGGCACAAGGTTTTGTCAGAGGTATTTGGGTTTTTTGGAGTCTAAATACTGATGTGTCAGTTATTTGTTCTTTACATCAATTCGTTCATTTGAGGTGCGAACTCGACCATAAGATTTTCTTCTGCTCTACGATATATGCCAATCCGGTGTACGCGAGTCGACTTGAATTATGGTGTGACTTATGCGCTTTGAAGCATCAGCTTTCGAGCCTTTGGGTGATTATTGGTGACTTGAATTGTTGCATGTCACGTTCAGAGAGGGTAGGCAGTTCATTTGGTCGAGACTATTGGCGAGATGAGCTTCTTTTGTTTTCAACTACATATGAGCTGTCAGATCTTAGCTTCATAGGTCCAAAATTCAGTTGGTTCAGGGGTTCTCTCCGGGTTTGTTTGGACAGGGCTTTGACTAATGCTTCCTGGCTTCAGGAGTTTCCGGGTTCAGTTCTGAAGCATCTCCCCCAAATCAAATCGAACCATCAGCTTTTTTTGTGTCTGTTTCCTCTGACTTATGTGATGGCTCGTCCTTTTTGTTTCCAGGCAGCATGGCTCACTCACCCAAGCTTTGTTCCTCTAATTCAAAAGCAATAGACTCCTAATACCTCTTGGAGTCTGGCTTATAAATCTTTCGTCCGTGAAGTCTGTATTTGGAATCGAAGGATTTTTGGTGACATTTTCGCTCACAAATAGCTGTTACAAGACAGGTTGCGTGATATTGAAGCTCGTTTGGTTGTGAGCTGGATAGATGACATGGTCATGCTACATGATGAAGCAAGGCTGGAATACAAGTTAGTACTATCCCAAGAGGAGTTGCTATGGAGACAGAAGTTTGGTGTCAACTAGACCAACTTTGGTGATAGAAACACTCATTTCTTTCACATGTCTACCCTGGCTCGTCGAAGGGGTAATGCTATCAAGTCTCTTATTGATGTTAATGGGACCTGGCAAGAGGACCCGAATGTTTTAAAGGATATGGCTATACAATTTTTTAGTAGCTTATACTCAGATGAGGGGATGGTCCATAGCGAGCTACATACGGTTAGTTTTTTCCCACCTGTTGTTTAAGGCGATGTTTTTTGGGACCTGTGTATCGTGTCTTTGGCGGCTATTCATTCAGTGGTGAAGAGTATGGGTAGGTTTAAAGCCCCAGGTCCTGATGGCTTATAGCCAATTTTCTATCAAAGCCAATGAAGATCGTTGGTCCATCGGTTCTTCGAGTGGTCCAGGATTTTTTCAGGGACAGATACTTACCAGTGGGATTGAATGATACATTCCTTATGTTATTCCTAAAGTTTCCAACCCATCGGGTTTGCACCATTTTTGCCCTATTAGTTTATGTAATGTCTTATACAAGATAATTACTAAACTCATTGTTAATCAGATGAAACCACATTTGAGGGGTTTGATATCAAGTTGTCAAACAAGTTTTGTTCCAGGCAGACAGATAGTTGATAATGTGATTATCATCCAGGAAATAATTCATGCTATGCAGCGTAGGACTGGGCGAAAGGGTTGGATGGCTATCATGCTTGATTTGGAAAAGGCTTATGATAGACTGAGTTGGGGTTTTATTTCTGAATCACTTGTTTTGGCGGGCTTTGATAGAAGGGTGGTGGACCGCATACATACTTGTACTAGTTCAGTGGCCATACAGGTGTTGTTTAATGGCTCAGCCATGGCTTCTTTCTGACTGACGAGAGGGGTGCGACAAGGTGATTCTTTATCACCTTATCTTTTTGTTCTCTGTATGGAGTGGCTTACTCATATGATATCTGATGCGGTTCTAGCAAACAAATGGCTCCCAGTGCGGATGGGGAGAAGAGGCACTTCGGTGTCCCACTTATTTTTCACTGATGACTTATTTTTGTTTGAGGAAGCAACGATTCAGCAAGCTCAGGTGATCAATGAGTACTTGCGAGTTTTTTGTGAGAGTTCAGGACAACAAGTAAATGCGGATAAATCTTCTATTATTTTCTCAAAAAACACCTCTATCCATTTGAAACAGGAGATCTGCCAGTGTTTGGGATTCAGAAAATCTAATACTGTGGGTCGATATTTGGGTGTTCAGGTTTTGCAAGGGCAGGGTAAAAAGCAATTTTACACGCCGATTTTGGAAAAAAAATGAAGGCTCGGTTGGCGGGGTGGAAAGTGAAGAAGATGTCCTTTGCAGGTCAAACTACACTAGTTAAATCGGTTTTGTCTGCTATATCGATATATGTCATGCAGACGAGTCTCTTGCCTGTTTCTATCCTTAATGAAATTGACAAGTTGATCTGTCGTTTCTTGTGGGGTGCTGCGGATGATAGGAGAGGAAATTACTTACTGGGATGAATTTCCAAAATTCTAGCCTTCTTGTTCTGTCGCATGGAGTACTATCTGCAAGTTATGGCCTACCTTTGTTCGAGGTTGTGGTTGGGATTTGGGAAATGGCAGTGTGATATAGTTATGGCATGATGCGTGGGTGCATGATGTTGATCTGTTACATGATTGGGTCTTATCCGAATTGGTTGAGGTGAATCGCAGGGCAAAGGTCCATGACTTTCTTAATATTGATGGGAGCTAGAACGAGGGTTGGCTAAGGAGTGCGCTTCCGGAAAGTGTTGTTGCTCGTATATTGGAAGTTGTTCCTGATATGGCGCGAGAGGATACCCTAGTATTGCTTAACAACCCCAGTGGGGTTTTCTCTATTTCCTCCGCTTATACTTTGTTAGAGGAGGATGAGGGCGAGACGTTTGATAGATTATGGCGATGTGTGTGGGCTTGGTGTCCCGGAATGGGTAAAGAGCTTTCTATAGTTGGTTAGTCATGATAGGCTCGCCACGAATAGCTTTTGAAAGAGTTGTACCCCAAGTGATACGTGTCTGAGGTCTGGCCTGGAGCTGGAGAATACTTTACATGTGTTACGGGATTGCAGTTGAGTTCTAAGCAGGTCTGGGATCGTTTTATGCCAGTTAGTAAGTAGTAGGGTTTCTTTGCTTTAGATTTAAAGCAATGGATGCTCTCCAATTTGGGGTGTGCGCGGTGGAGGGATCAGTATCAGGATTGGACTATTGTCTTTGGGGTGGTATCTTGGTTGTTATGGAGGTGGAGGAATATTTATGTTTTTTCGAAAGGGGTTGGTAGTCCATCTGATGTGCGCCCGTGTATATGGTGATATGTGAAAAAGTTTTCGTTTGCTCGTGATGTGCAGATGAAAACAGGCCCGATCTTTGGTAGAATGGAATGCAGAAGAGTTAGATGGATTCCGCAATTACCAGGGTAGATTAAACTCAACTGTGATGGTGCAAGAAATCCTACAAGTGGACATGCAGGTGCTGGGGATTTGTTGTATGACTCTCAAGGTAGGTGGATATTGGGTTACTCGTAGTGCTTAGGGCAGTGTTCAGTACTGGAAGTTGAGATACAAGTTATTTCTGCAGGTATGGAGATAGCTATTCATCACCAAGTTCCCTATCTGCAGATTGAGACTGATTCTTATAAAGCTTGGCATTTGTTTTCGATTACTCCCCCTCCTTCTGCGAGTGGTGTTGTTCGTCGCTGCTAGGAATTACGTGATAATTTTGCAGGTTTACGGGTTGGCCATGTCTTTCAAGAAGCAAACTATTGTGCTAATTATTTAGCTAAACATGGTTTATTTTCCAAGGAACCTTTGGTTACCTTTTCATGTCCTTTAGTGGGTATGCAGAGATTAGTCAACTTTGACACTTGTTTACTCGCTGTATTTTGACGTTTGATCCTAATGCATTATTTATTTACCAAAAAAAAATTTATCAAAGAAGTCAAGATAATTGAAAATAGTTTTCAATTGGATTTGAAAATTATTTTCGAATTAAATTAAATTTCTATTTGGAATAAGAATTTAATTTATTTAGAAATCAATGGTTTTAATCTATTTTCATTTTTTCAAGGAGTTGGAAATGTTATTTTAGATTATGAAGATCAATAACTAGAATCAAACAAAGCTTGACATTTTATGCATATAATTTGATTATGAGTGCATAAATTGCATGCTTTATTTATATGGTTGATATACATATTGGACGCATTGATAAATTGTATGCTTTATATGTGTGATATTTTACATGCAATTTGTGCTTGATGAGACAAATGAAATTAAATCCCTCGTTAAAATGTTAAGTACATGTTAAGATCATGATTGTTACCTTCCATTGTTATAAGAATAAACCAGAGTTTTGTTTATAGTTGGCTTGTTGAGCAAACTCAAGGTCACTTTAACCCGAACATGTTTAGTTTTATGAGAGTGGGTTCTACTTAACTAAATTTGTGTGATTTAGATGAGCAAACTCATGATCACATGAATTTAGAGGAAAGGTTAGGAACAATATATAAAATATATTTTGGCAAGAGTTGTCACCTAACAGAGCTAGGAGTCACATAAGATGTGATTGATAAAGTTGTTATCTACCTAATTGAAGTCTAGTTGGCTTGTTTAACAAACTCAAGGTTAACTATACTTGAATGGTATCTTAGCCCACTAGAAAGATTAACGTAATCTTTCTGAATAGTAGTGAGGGCTATTATTTCGAATAAAATATGGGAGTAACCAAATGCATGATTAAAGTCCTAATCTTATTTGGTAGTCATGACATAAAATTAATTACTTGCTTTTCTTGCATTTATATTTTGTTCTTAGTGTAATTTACCTTACTTAGTACAGTTGATACTTAGCGAACTAAATTTCTTGGACATATGATCATGTTTGAGAAGAGTTCTCAAAAGTTAGATAGAAATATGTGTGCCCATTATATAATTTTGTTATAATCCCTATTAAGGATATAGACACAAAGTTATAGAGATATGTCAAAATCATATAGATGAAAAAATGTATTGACATTTTGAGTTGACTAATGTCTTGTAAACTTTGAAAACAACATGTGAGATGTGTGTTAACACCATGATAGCAAAATACAAAAGGTTGCAGGAAGTAGAGCAAAAGGTATAATACCTTGATGAAATTGTTTCACTTTATTTAACCTACTAAAAACACAATTGTGGACTATAATTAAGGGCTCAACAACAATATGATAATAGTTGTCATTAGAAGAAAATTATTGTACGACTTTTCTTGCCTATATTTGAAATGATAAAGATCATATGTATTTCTAATTAATGATTATAAGTATTTGATACTGAATTTAGATTCAACATTATTGTAATGTGCAATGCATGGTTAGAAATAGATTGTTAAGTAAAAGAAGTTGATCCAATTTTATGCAAAGAGTTTGTATATATTGGATCAAAGGAGACTTATGCTTAAAATAAATGGCAAGAATTAAAAGTTAGACGACCGAGATTATCCTTTTATGTTATATTGGTTAAATCAACATAACGAGAATCATAAAGTTACATGCTAGGATATATGTATCCTTTTTATTATGAATCGTATGGAACTTGTTAAACTTGTAAAGTTAAAAAAAAAAACAAATGAACTTTTGGTGAAAGGATGATGATGGTTTGGAATTGTTAAAATTTTATACATGTGATGTATTGGATGGAATAACAATTCATAAAAGGATAATATTATATTTCATTATATTACTAATGACTTTACGTGATATATTCATATGTATTAAATGAAATGATGATTTAAAATTTTGAAAAGTTCAAATTGGTTAAATCTAAACAGAAATTAAACATTGAGAATGCCGAAGCACATCGATGAGATCCTTGTGGCAAGCTTTATATTTTCAGTTATCTATAGGGAATGAGATTCTCTAGTAAATACCTTCATAACAAAAATTCCATAAGGGTATGGATTTATGTAAGGAGTAACATACAATATGAGATATTGTAGGATGCAATATTATTTCTTCTATAGCGATGCCTAGTACAATAACTTACCTTTAATAGTTCCAATTGAATCAATTAGCAAGATTTCATATTAGTTATGAAATGTTAGGTCTTTGAAAGAGTCAAAGTTAATGATTCAAGAATATAAAGCTTGGTTAAAGTATACATTATTCATTAAGTTTATAACTAAATTGGATAATAAAAGGTTATAAGATATCCAAAAAAATTGGATATAATCTTACAGATTCATTAAACAAATTGTTTGATTCAATGTATACTTATAGGATAATGGTTCTCAAGATAAGTAGTGAGAGTAAGAAGGAATTTGAAAGGTTCAAATATCATAAAATTACATCTAATTGGAACTAATGCCTTTAATGAAGCATTTGATGTATAGTTGAAAGGGTACGAGATGTTAAAAGATTCACTTTCATAATGAATTCAAATAGTAGATGATTGCGAATTTATCACGTCTACAACAAGGTTAGTGGAAGTATAGTTGTCCTCTTCAGTAGGAATATGTGGAGACATATTGCTCACAAAGAACAACAGTTCTAATTTTCAATTATTGAACACATAATTGTCTAAGGACAACTCTTATTGGATGTGAAAAGATATCAACTTAATTCTGGGAATTAGATCTAGATTGGATGTTGTTAAATTATTCTAAGTCCAAGTATATATTTAGATTTTAAGATATCAAATACTTTTGAAGTATTAAAGATATTCATTACTATATGTGTGAGTTGATATTTGAGTTAAAGATGATAAGGAATATAATTTTAGAAACAAATCCTAATTAAGGTTTATTTACTTAGAACAATATCATTTAGGATTGGAAAGGTTCCAATGTAGCAATGGTAGTTAATCAAGTCATAATACATTTTTCATTTAGTGGAAATGATTAATTGGATCAACAAGTTCTTTAGTGAACTTGATAGAGTTTCTTTGCATTGTTCGAGACAGTAATGTGTTGTAGAACATTAAAGCCATTGGCCATGCATAAGGAGCTAATGTCTCATCAAAGATCCAAGAATATATTTGGGTCAATTTTCTTAATTAAGATGACAATTAAGATGGGAGTTGTAAGACTTCAGCAAGTGCTCACTATAGAGAATCCTATAAAATTCTCTCATTAAGCCAATAGTAGAATAATCGTCATATGGTGATATGGTATCAGATACTTAAATGATTGGGTTAGTGTAAGTGGGCGCCCTACAGTCAATCGCTTTAGATGTAGTTTAGTGACAAATTATTTAAAGACATTCTTTATCTTATACATGTTTAGATGTATATGATAAAGTCCATAGGATAGTTGTACATTGCAAATGAAATTATAATGAAATTATAATTATGAGATTCATACTGCACTTATGTATTATTTCTAAATGTTCCTAGTCATTGTTTTATTAAGATTGGACATTAATAGAACGTAAAAAGACTAGCACATGTTTTATTTTTTCTTATAAAGTAGTCAATCTCATAAGCTAAAGTATAGATATACTTAAACAAATATACAGATGCTTGTTAGAGAACAAGTTCACTGAACAGACCCAATATGAAAAATTCATTTGGATCATTACTTGTATGTCTATGGAATTCTCATTTTAATGATTGTATAAGTGATCCTTTGACTTAAGGTCATCAAAGTTATCTTGTATGAGAATTACTATGTTTTGACACTACTTATGATCTATTTAATCATGGGTTGTTTAATTGGTATTAATTGGATGTAGCATGAACTATATGGAGGTAGTGAGTGATCAAGATATGATTCATCACCCTAAAGTAATTAGGGATAATGTTTTGTTATTCTCGATTAATATTGATTTGGGAAATCTTTGGCCAAGGGGGAATGATATTTTGTAAATAGTTTCAAATATCATTAATTAAATCAATAACTAACGCGGAGAACTAATATGATTAGACTCAAAATAAAGTAGACATTAATTTCATACTCTATGTCTAATTGGAACATTGGTTGATAAAAGGATTGAATTATACAGAAAAATTATGCACGGAAAGGTTAGTCAAAACCACTTTAACATTCCTAAATATTTAGGTGGTCATGATGTGTTGCTAGATACCAATCTTGATCTATGATTATAAATTGTTTAATTGGAGAATTAAAAAGAAATTAAAAGGAGTTTTAATTTATCTAATTCTAATTATGAATTAGAATTGGAATTTATAATCATTGCCAACATACTTAGGATCCTAATGGGTCTCATATAAAGAATGAGTTGAAAAGAGTAAAGTTGATTTAATCAAGTTGGACTTGATTGTAAAATTTGAGAAACTCAATGATTAAATATGAGATATTTAATAAATAAGGAATAATATGAGATATTGAATCTTATATGGGCAAAATTGGTTCTAAATAAAGTTTAATTGAAATTAGTTAATTTCAATTAAATTATTAAAATGTCCAAACCTTATTATAAATAGGCTTAAGCTCTATGAAGTTAACACTTTTTGTTTAACCCTCTCTATAAGAGCTATAGAGTTTACCATTAAAGGCCGGACATTTGTGCAGCTATGGTGGTTAAAGCGGATCGATTTTGGGAACGGTCGAGGGATACGACAAGATAAAGATCAAGCTTTGAAATAAGGTATGACTTAAGTTTATGCTTTATTATGATTTGTGTTAATCATTTTATAGAATTAAAGATATCAAAGTTTTCGGGAAATCAAAGATTGCGAAAAGGTTTCGTAATTATTCCGCTACGGTTGAGATCAGATCTCGACCTAGTTTCCCAACAATTTTATGATCATATGACCCCTAACTATCATCATTCATATCTCATTCTACATATCATAAAGAATAATATGCTTTACACTTACTTGTTTTTAACTCCAACTTCTTCAATCTCCATGAAACCATAGCTTTCCTTGAACCACATGATTATCATCATTCAAGGTCGTAATAGGTGTCCATTAGGTTATGTTTTTATAGGAATTTAACATGTGTTTTCTAGTATAATTTTTGTTTATTATTCTAGTTTAGGATTGATTTTGTATGTTTTCATTAAGTTTGGTTTCCATTGTTGTTCTTGTGTGTTTGATGCTAATTGAAGGTAAGAATTGACTATTTTTGTGTAGGAAAGAAGAGGGAGCAACTTGGAGGTTGAACAAAAGATCATAGAAGAGAAGATAAGAAGAGTGATTCTGTGCTCAATTCCTATGTTCGTGGGAATCATGCAAATTCCTACTAGACGTGGGAATCATAGCAGAAATGAGGAGTACATCTGTGTGTAATTCCCACGCTTATGGGTATCAGGCCAATTCCCACAAACATGGGAATTATAATTCGAAGGTAATCTACGAGGCTTTATTAAACCTAGTTTTTGAGCTACTTAAATACAATTAAGCCTCCATCTTCAAGGTAGACAACACCCACCTATAAAAACACAATCCTTGAGTGAAGAACACATGTTTGGAGCACTAAAGAAGGATTGAACATAAGGATCATCATCAAGATTAGGTAAAATAGCACATCAACACTAAAATTCTAGATTTTGGCAAAGAAGAGAAGGAGACTTTCTATTCCATTTTCTGTCATTCTAATCTCTTCTATTCCTTGTAAAAATGGTTTATTTGATTGTTGATGATGTTATGGAGACCATGTTAAGTTGATTTCATTGTAGGGATTACTTTGGAACTATTTTGTTAGAACTCCTATTTTATTAAATTGAATGCAATTGTCTTTGTTGATTGTTGTTCTTAATTGTCATCTTGCAACAAATCAAGAAAGTGAGTGAGATGAGATTTGTGTAGGATTGTACAACAAAAGTTGGCATCCTATAGACTGGCAATCATCGCGTTAATTGAATAGTTAGAAAAGAGATCTCGACTAGTCAATTGATCACCCATAGGATAGCTTAATAACTAGTTGAATCAATAAAGTCATTAGGTAGGTTGAGAGAACATTTAATCTATTATCATTAATTCAATTAGGGATAAATAGTTATACCTTGAGAGAGGGTGATTAGTACATTCGGAAATCTAGGGTGCAACATAATTCAATCAATAAAATAGGAGGGAGATAAAATAGGGAAAAAATAATCTCTAGCATTTAGATTCTTGAATTCAGATTTTCTGTAATTATGGTATTATCTATTGTTTACATTAGTCCTTTAAATTTAATTTAATTTTTTCATATTATTCACATTTAACAACTTTGTTTCTTAAACAAAGTTTTGTCTAAATTAAGCGATGTCTAGGCATCAATCCCTATGGGATCGATATCCACTCTATTTAACTGCAAGTCACAACCCTTTCACTTGCAGTTCTCGAGCATAAAATAAGTAGATAGGTTTTACCATCAACAGGTGGTAGGGTTAGGTCTTTAGTGAGAAATAAAGAATACAAGAAATGGGAGTATCACATGAAAGGTGAGAACAAAACACAAGATAGTGGGTTGAGATGAGTATCATGAATGAGGAAGAAGAATGAAGAAGATGAAGAACAAATGTAGAGAGAAGAAGAAAACATGTTTTAGCCTAATGAAAGACAAAAGTTAGTCTTTCAATTGTAAGAAAATATCATGCATGGGTGTGTGGCATGGCAAGTGACACTACATGTCACCACCTTATGCTTTATAATAGGTCCTCTTTATTAACCAGTCCATTTGTCTCTAATTTTTAGTCCAATTGTCTCCCAATATTAAATAACACTTGTCATTAAATCTTAATGTCTCACATCAATAGTTTCTACTGCTAATTGACACTTAATTCTACTACCATTTATCTGCCTCTTGGCATTTTTCCTAGTCCATAAAACCCAGAAGTCCAAAATTTTCCAAAATTTTCAACAAAACTTCTAAATCAACACCTATACTCACCAAATCAATTTTCAAGACAATATAGGCACTATTCACATCAATCACATTTATAAATCAATTATAACTTGAAGATGTCAAATGAGTGCATGAACAACCATTGTAATGTATGTGAAATTTCAAATTCACATACCTATATGCTATAGTATGCATGAGCATGAACTGCACTTCCTAATCTCTCATTGTTATTTCTTATTTATAGAAATCTAAGGGTCTAACCCTTTGTATGGAAATGGGATGTTACATAAATAGGTCTCTTAAACTTAAGGAGCACATACAGAACAATACTTGTTCCATATTGAAAAGAAACATCTTATTAGTTTTTTAGAAAAAATAAAGCATCACAACATCCGAAGAAAGAAAGTAGTTCAAGAGGAAAAAAAAAGGTAAAATTATCTGCATTAAATACATCCACAAATAACATTTTAACTTTATCAAAGAGTGAGATATGGTAAATCCTCTTTGGCCTATGCAATTACATAAATGATCAATAGAAAACTATTATAGATTATACTAGGATTATAACTACGACACAAAAGAACACAAAAATCCTAAACAAACTATCGACAAAATCTTATAATAGGGACACTAATGAGGTTAAGACCAAGCAATGGACTTTAAACCAAATAAGATTAGAAGGAAGACCTGCCAAAATCATTAACATAATTGTCTATATTTTTTAATGCAAAATTTCTTTTAGTAAATGAGTGAAATAACAAAATTTATAGATTTTATCTTTAAAACAATTGCCATTTGAAACAAAAAGTCATATCTTACTATTTCTTTTGTAAAAAGTCTAGCATTAACCTTGGAGAAATGTTTTATGTGATCCTTCATTAAGTGCGACTAAACTCGACAAATATACTTGTTTTGGATTTTAACTTGACTCAATTTGATTTAATTAATAGTTATTGCTTCATGGTTTAATGAAAGAAAAAAAGATAGACCAAAACCATTTGAGGTAAAGTTTGGATTTTGTATCATACTAACTGGTAAACAGTATAAAAATTACTATTCCGGTACTAGCCTTATATGCCAGCCTGTTTCAGTTGGTACATATCAATATCAGCCAGTATTCAAAATATAGGCCAAATACTAGCAGTACTGGAAATTTTAAAAATTCAGAGGTATTTTTGCTAAAAATAAATTCTTAACCCTCTTCTTCCCCCCACCCACACACCCCCAACCCCC
>JAOSBN010044090.1:0-15112 GCA_027563595.1 Erythroxylum suave
CCAAAATACCCCCATAAAAAAATTTAACTCCCAAAAATTCACTTATCCAAACCTCATAATTGTTTAAATCATGCTTAACTAAAAAAAACATTTAGGGGCCAACATCTTCGAATGTTTCCCAAAGTTACTTGGCATTTTTCGGTGAACAATAGAACATGAGTGTAGCAAATAAAAGTTTAAAGGAAGTTGACATTTGAAATAAAGCAACTTCCTCTAGAGTTTGTTATATATAAAAATCAAATGTTAACAGTCCTAACTTTAGTGCAGCTTCCCTAAAATGACTTGTTTTTTTCACCATCGATAGTTAACAAGTGATCAAATGATGTTTCCTTTAACATGTGTAAGTAATAACCTTAAGTAATACCTTTCTCTTTCTTTAGGGTCAATAGTAACCAATCTCCCAATCACATTCTTTTGACTTCGTTCTAACCATGTTTTTGTCTTTTGATTCCAAACAAAATGTTTTAGAAATCATTATACAAACATTTCATCTTTTCTGCCTTTTTATTTTTCAGATTCATCTTGAAAAATTCAGTCAGCATTGTTTTTGGAGAAGTCAAATTTTCTCAACAACTATAGGAAATCTGCATTTTTGTCAAAAGAAATAAACCTTTGATCTGAAAGATAAACCTAGAGTACATAAACTGATGGATTAATTTCTACCAGATGAAATTCATATATATGTCAGAAAGCTTCAGGAGGTGAAATCTAACGACCTTCTTAAAAGTTACTAATTTCATCAATATCAGTTGTTGTCTCTTGATCAACAATGCCAAAATTCATAAGATCATGACCTTTAACCACATATTTATATAAGGACTTAACAAGCTTAATAGTGGAACAAATTTCAACATATATGTGGCAATCAATGAGTAGCAAGAGGTAAGAATTGTAAGGAACCACCCATCTATTATCAACCTCATGTCTACAAATCTTAACTTTTCGGCCATCATCTCTTCGTCTATAACGTGGATAACTATCTTCTCCATGAATAGTAAAAGGAGCAAAATTTTTAGGATAATTGTTCTTGCACACACCATTTCTCATGCAAGGGAAATTTTTATTCAGAGGAACACAAGGACTATGAATCATATGTTTAATGATAAGAGAATATAAGAACAAATTTTGATCAAGATTTGGTATTTTAATAGATATGATATGGTCATAAGAATCTGGATTTAACAATTTAGAATGTTGCTTAAGTATCAGCAATAAATGAGAATAAGGGAATCCACACTTTTGGAACTAAATAATATAAACACATATGTCAACATCTCCGAAGATTTGTTTTTTTAATCAGCTCATTTTTAGCAACTTCAAATTTGGCTCTAAAACCTCTAGCCATAAATCTGGCCTATCTTGTGGCTTTTTATGAAACATAAGGTTATCTTGAATTTCTCTCTATATAGAGCTGCAAGTCATGGTGAGGAAAATATCTAGTTTTCCATACTTCTGTACCAAAGTCATTGCACCAAGATAATGTCGTTTCATATCCCTCAGACCATCAACAAATAAATCTGTGAGGACAACTCGACAACCAATTTTATAGCCTTCAATTTAACCAATAGTAATGCTGTCTAAACCACCTTGCAGTATCTCTGTCCTTATCTGATTTTGTCTTTTTCTATGGAAATCAAGTCTAGATGTTTCAATTTTTATATAAGTTTCCACAGTAAATTGTTGGAGTAGCCTTAAGCTATGGAGCAATATAGATTCATCATGTTCTCTTATTTGGAGGCTATAACAATAATATTCCCTAGCAGAAACAGTACCATCTTCACAATATTATTGATCAAAAACTAACAATTAAACAAATAAATTTGATAAGTGAAATGCTTACATAAGACAATACTGTAAAATGAAAAAGTAAAAGACAAACTTGCCTGTGTATTCCATAGTGAACAATTCAGATGGATCAGTAAATAAATTGAAATTAACATTACATCCTTCATTTGAAACATTGCTTTTATCTCTCTTTGGAACCAACTGCTTAATTCCGTGATGCCATCCAAATTCACTACAAGGAAATAACAGAGGATATTGAAAGGGGGTTATAACATGCATGGTAAGATTGAATTATATAACTTGTGCCCGAGTGAGTATAAACTTGGATGTGAGGGCATTTATCAATCTTTTCATCATTGATCTTAGTCTATATAGCAACCACTTATGATGCAGTAGGAAGATTATAAACACGTTGATCAAGGGCAGGATAACACCTTAAAACAATTGCATGATTCTCAAGCATTGGAATGTTCCTAAGACTTCTAAAGAACTTAGCATAAGGATTATCTTGTAAAATTGTCATAATCAGTTTAATGTATCCTCATGAAGTTTATAACAACTTTTAGTCCTTCTTTTCAGTTTATCGGTATCAAAGAAGTAGAGTTAGATACCAGATAGCTTGTTAGTTGTTGAAACTAAACTATCATGGAAATGATAAAGTTGACCTTGAACACGAAACGTGTAAACGCATTGCTTACTTTTTGTTAGTTCTCGATCATATCTAGCTCTATATGAAGTAAAAGCCACATTATTATTGTATGTACGAAGATTCTTCCTGAAATGTTTAGATTCTTCATCATTACTAATAAATAATCATTTCAAAGCATATGGAATTTGAGGAGCAATAATGGAAATCTCTCCTGGTGAACAACAAAATGATAGGGGCTCCAAATAAAATCTCTTTGTATCACAATGTTCACAGTTTGGAACAACACGAAGCTATAAAGGCTTAAAAGATAAATTCTGCAAGGATGTTAACTTTAACAAAAAATAATGACAATTTATCCCTTCAAAGATTCAGAGCAAGGTTGGTGACTTTGTGTAGTAACAATAAGAAAATGGAAAGAACACAGTTAAAAAGATTTATACCTTCATTCTCGATAGGTATCATTATAGCTGAACAATCTAAATTATGACATATGATATTAGATGCTTGAACTATTGACTTTGCATGAAGAATTTCTTTTAGTTAGAGAAAGGAATGAGTTACATCGACATGATTGACATCAAAATCGATAAATTGATTTTTTGCTAGTTGATTAGTAGATTGATAAGAAAAAATTTTACTGCCAGAAGGTACGTTATCAATGGTAGAATAGAAAGGTTCATAACCAATTGTTTGAGAATAAAAAACTAAAGTAGATTTTCTTTTTTTTTTCTTGCAACACAAGCTTCTCTACATCGTTGTAAGAGTTCGGTTTTTTTTTTTGCATTTTAGCATACTTTTTATGTCTCTTGGCATTTCTATCCATGTTTGAACACAGAAAAGAGTTGAACGAAGATAAAGATGATTAACAATAATTAATAAAAGATTTTAAATTATTTTGGACATTGTTAGCCTTCTTTATATATATATATATATATATAAATACACACATACATATTAATAATATATTATCTATATATAAAAATATTCGTATTAATAATATTAACGCTAATATCATACATTTAACAAAGCCATATATATATATATAATTTAGATATTTAAATATCCCTATTAATAACATTAACGCTAAATCCAACATTTAACAAATGATAGAAGGCAAAAATTTAAAAAGGTCACCATAATAATATCAATGGAATAAAGTGCAAGGTAATAAAGGATTAGAAACATTAATGCTAATATCTAACATTTAACAAAGCCTTCTTTATATATATATATTAATCATAGATTATTTAGATATTTAAATATCCATATTAATAACATTAACGCTAATAACTAACATTTAACAAACGATAGGAAGCAAAAATTTAAAAAGGTCATCATAATAATGTCACTAGAATAAAGTGTGAGGTAAATATATGATTATAAGATAGATACAGGTTATTTTATGTCAGTTGAAAAATGTGATAGATAAAATGAAATTTTATATAAAATTTTTAGCAAAATAAAAATAATTGATAGACAAGAAAAAAACCTTAAACAAAAAACGATTTCACAAAAAGACACATTTAAAAGGCTAAATTTGGTGAGTGAAAAATTTATGGGTTGAGCGTTATGCAATTCATGATCATGCAAGGATATAAATTATCACATTTTTCATGTATTATAGAAAAGAAAAGATGATAAAATCCGAAACATGTAATTACTGTGTGAAATCTGTCAAAAAGTCCATTTAAGTCCCGATTGGGTTTTTCATAGAGACGAAAAAGATAGAAAATGACTTCATTATACATTTTACCTAATATAATAATGATGAATCAAGGGAAAGAATAACAGGATATAATGCTACACATTTAATCTTGACCCTATTTCTATTGTCAACTATATTTAGAAGTTCATGTAAGTCAAGGTTAATTCATAACCGTGGATAGAAAACAACTCTGTTATATATTTTTCCCAACAACAATGTTATAAACGAAATGAAGAACTTACATATGGTGGATAAACAAAGGCCAACTCTTGTTCATTGAAATGAAGATGTGATGGGTTTAATCTGGAGCAAGAAAAAATTGATGAGGATAAAATGTGACAGACATAATTTACTATTCTCAAGTGGTTAAAAGGTCCTAAGTTACGATTTCATGCAACAGATGATGAAAAAGATAAAAATAGATTTATTATATATTTTAGACAACATGTTTTCTACTAAAAAGTTAATTGAAGTAAAACAAGGTAATATTGTTGGATGTCATGGGTGTGACATGTTAAGTCACACCCATAAGAGACCTTTATTTCAAACAGCTCTAGTATATATTTTGCATGAATGAATAACTAACACAATGTGATACATGAAATTCATCTTCTCTAACTCTATTAAGCGCATATAATCAATAAATTGATAAAAAAAGTTAATCAACTAAAGAACAAGAGCATATAATAATGGTAACTGAGAACTTAAAGATGGTGGATAAACAAAGGGAACTCTTTTTTACACAAACAGAGAAGGAGTTGGACGAACGTGTTCATAAATATAGTGAGATGAAACATCTGTATGGTTACAGAAGAAAAGATATAGACTTGATACTTTGGTTGCTAGTACAATATTATTTATAATAGAAAGTTATCAATAGACTAAATTGGTAGCTATTGTCGTAAAAAAAAAATCTATTTTTCAACTACATAACTTGTTTCAATCTTATGTCCTTCAAAGTGTCACATATAATTAATTATTAGTTAAATTGTGTGAGACTCAATAAATTTTGGAATGATAGCCTATGTAATGTAATAAATTTGAATTAAAATTTGAAATTGATTATGTGTAATATGATAAATTTTGGAATTGATTGATATCATTTACTTACCTTGAAAGGTTTGATTTAATCATCGTTTATATAAACAACAAAATTTGAAGTTTAAAGTCGATTTGTATCATGTTAAATAAATTAAGTAATAATTAGATATTAATTTTAAAAATATAAATTTTGAATATAAAATAAGCGATCATATGAAGTTAGCCTGATATTTGTTTTTTTGGAGCATTAAAAACATTTTCTTTTAATAAAAGCTACCAATTTTAAACAGCTAAATAGAGAGATAGTCAAAATTTTGATAATTATTTATTTCATTTTAAATAAACTTTAGCTTACTTAATTCAGAAATATGGAAGGAAATAATAATTTAATAAAATTAAAAGAAATCACGGTTGTGACTTAAGAAGTCACAACCGTGCTCAATGATAATTTAAAAGTAAAAAAAGGTCACGATTGTGACTTAATAATTTAAAAGTAAAAAAAAGTCACGATTGTAATTTCTTAACTCACAACTGTGCTCAATAATAAAAGAAGTCACAATTGGGACTTCCTAAGTCCCAATTGTGTCGCTTATCACATAGTTGTGACGTAAAAAGTCATAACAAGTCACAATCATGATATGTAGCAATTATTTTAAGTTATATAGGTTATATAAGGTAAGTTTTCCTTTTTTCTAAATATTAAATTATACATATTAAATAAATCATGTAATAAAAAGATATAAATTCTAAATATAAAATAAAAGATCAAATTGTGTTTGGGTTAGAAACATATTGTTTTTTTAGCATTAAAATTTTTTCTGACAAAATTTTTTTCTTCTAACCAAACAATGATAGCCTTAATAATTTTTAGAAAAATGAATTTTTAATATAAAATAAACAATCATAATTGTATTTCAATTTAGACTAACATTAGTTTTTTAGAGCATTAAAAATTTTCTTCTAATAAAGCTGAATTATTGAATAATCAAAATCACGGTTGTGACTTTGTGTTGTGTACCAATTACTTTTAAGCCGATTTAAGTTTTCTTATTTTCTAAATCTTATATTATGCATATTAAATAAATCATCTAATGAAAAAAATATAAATTCTGAATATAGAATAACATATGAAATTGTGTTTGGGTTAGAAATATTTTAACTTTTTAGCATTAAATTTTTTTCTTCTAACCAAAAATTTTGTTTAAATAATAATTATTGACATAATGTAAAAATTTGTTGCTCTGTTAATGTAAAATTAAAAAATAATAAAGATTAAAGAAAAAGATTTCATTAGTACATTAAAGGATTTTATTCATCATTCTATTACATAAAAGGATTTAAATTGTATGCACCTACACAAAAGGGACTTCATTATATATGATATTCGATGAAGAATTTATGCTAAGGTCAACTTAACTCTTGCTTTAAAACCAATGGGATACTGACATGTGACAACGCTTGAGATGAGGTGGTACGATAGACAAAATAGCACCAAAAAGTGGTCACATAATTGACCAGTAAATGATCTCATCATAAGGGCTTCTGTAAAATTTTAAAAAGGGTAAGAAAGAGTCGTAAGAGTTGTGAGATTTATAGCTTTTTTTGGAAAACAAATACATGGCAGGTGATCGAAAGAAAGAGGGTTGTGGGGTATTGCGATTTAGTAATTTTAAGTGTCTCTGTTGTGCTGACACGCTGTGGAATGGGAGTCAAAGGAAATGAAGCTTTGTTGCTGGCTGTTGCATAAGCTTTCATGTTTTGATGGCCTGCTTTTCTATTTATGGGTGATGTAAAGGAAATAGATCTTGCATTAAATAGGTTAATCTGTGTTGATCCCAAAGGAGAGTTGCCAATGGATTCTATCTCTGAAATAGTTAGGCGGGTTAAAGTAAGGTACCATGGTTTTACTGAGTTAGAATGTTGTGACACAATAAATGAAAACCTTGATGAAGATAAGCCATGTTTAGTTATTGATCTAATCGAGGAAGGGTCAAATTGAAGTGAAGAATCTTTTGGATGATTGCATAAATTATGAAATTCTAATGATTCTTTAAAGTCTAGTGAAGAAAACACCATAGTGATTGTTGAAAATTGAACAAATGGTCTTATACCTTGTAATTATCAACATTTCACAATTACTTACTAATCAAGATTTGAATTATAAGTTAAAAAAAATAACATTTATGTTAAAAAAGTGTAAAGAATGAGTATTCATAAAAAAGTTAAAAGGTAGATAAAATAAACAAGAATTAAGAATATAAATAACAAGATTACCTTCCTTAGATAAGAAAAAAAAATAGGTGGATCGATTACAATAGCTTTGTAAAGTCTAGATGTGTAATAATCGATAACAATTTTCAACGTTGATGAAAGTACATTTATGAAAGTTAAAGCAAACTTGAAAACCCCTGAGAACATAAGAACAAAAAATTATAAAATAACATATGAATACGTTATATGTAGTTACTGATCTAAATCTAATTTAAAGGTTTTTCAAAAGGCAGGAAAGGCATAATAGTGAAACCAACATACTCCCATCAGAAAGATGTACAAAGTGTTCACAATCTTTTCGTATAGTTGAGAGGACAACTTCCAAAGTAAAAGCAATGAATTGTGTTAATCTATAGAAATTGAAGCAAAAGATAGAATGTTGTTATGATTAAGTAAGAAGAATAAAGATCGAAATAAACGCACAATTAAAAAATATGTATGGTAACTTACAATTTTCGAGAACAAAACTTCCAGTAATCTTGTTTAAGGAAAAAAATATTGAAGCAATGGCAATAAAGGAACAATAAAGCTTTTGAACGATTAGGATGCAACAAAAGCCGAAATGAAATTTAGAATAAATATATATAAACAATCTTATTGATAATTTCCTTGAGTTTTTTAAAAAAAGTGTAAAAAATGTAATCAGTAGAGTTAGAAAATCACCAAAATAGGTATGGAATCTTCATCTTTTCCCACTACATAAGCAAGTCCTTCAGTTATTTCAATGGAAATTCATCTGCTGTCAAGTTTTCTACATTTTATAAAAAAATCAGAAAGTAAAATAAACAAAAATCGAGCACAATATCTTGAAACAATGCAATTTATTTTTAACTGGCAAAACATTACCAATAAATATGCTTTCTTCTTAAGAAAGGCAATCCTTTAAATTTTTTACGGCTAACTTAACATCCCCATCATTAGCTTCAAAGAACTGTTCAATACAGGATTTGTTACAAAATTTCTTCAGTCATCATGTAGAAAATAATGTTAATGGCAAAAACTATTTTTTGCACTAATATAATCTTATAATCTTACTTCTTCATCTATAAAAAATGAAAGGGTAGAAAAATAGAAAAGACCAGACATGATTCAAAGATAGAGAAGTTTGCTTGGTTAGATGATGCAGTACAACTTTATTTTGTCGAATCGATTGGGAAAGATCTTCATTCAACTGATATAGCATTACTTGATTCTTCATTCTGATCAAGTTAAGCAATAGGAAGGAAACAAAGAAAATATGAATGGAAACAAAGAAAATAAATATGGCTGAAGATTTCACAAATGTAATTGATGAGAAAGAAGATCGAAACAATAAGTATTAAATATTTGTTAAAAGAAAAATTAATTACTTTTAAATTTTATTACTAATAGCTAAATAAAATTCATTTATAACATCAGAATTTTAAATTAGAGTATCTGTTAAATTAGTGGTAGAATCTGTTCAAGAATCTATTTGAAAGATTTTTTGTTGAAATCGGCCGTCAAAGATTGATATGATCTAGGTTATTTGTTGGGATAATAATTTCTTTTTAATGTTTTCAACAACTAGGATTGATTCGACGTAAATTTATACCTATGAGAACGAGATAAAAGATAATAAATATAGGAAAAATATGGAACATGCTCACGGGTGTGACATGTTAACTTATTAAGTCACACCCGTGACTCGTGAGAGTGCACATCATGGATGTGATATGTTAAGTCACACCTATGAGAATTGTGTGAGAACAGATGTTACATCCCATTTGTTCATCACGGGTGTGAAATGTTAAGTCACTCCTGTGATAAATTAAAATTTTCCATTTTTAATTTATAAGGTGATCAATTAGTTATTATAACCAATAAGCTTAAATTGATATGCTTTTCGTAGTTATTTCAAGAGATATATGAAAGCCAAGCCAAGATTTAAGGAGAAGTAGAGTGCATGCTTAGGCCTTCTAAATTTCAAATCTAAATAGATAATTTTTTTTCTTATGGAATCACGATTGTATATATGCATGTAAAGGGTATAATAAATTCACCTTATTATAATGTTTACATTTATAGACATCATTTAGGTTGGGAGGTTAACTATGGAAGAAAGTATTCTCTCATACATTATAAAATTATAATTCTATTTTCTATGAAATACATAAAATTATAAATAATAATATTTATATTTATATTTATATATTTCAATTTAGAACATAAAATGAAACCGAAATAAAAGATTATTTTGAAAGGTTTTGATTAATGTAACATAGTATTAATTTTAATATATTAACAGTTTATACATTACTATTGAAAATATATACTAATTTTTGTTTGTACAAAATTAAATTAATTTTATAAAATAACTTTCATAATATAAAATAACTTTTATAATTTATAAAATTTTAACAGTAGTTGGAAAATAATCAATTTATTGATTCATAAAAATATTTGTTTTTAAATGCAGATAATCTAACTAAGAATGACATTCCTCTTATTAACTTCAATTTAACCTTCTAAGTATTGTTAAAACCAAAATCAGTATTGTATATTTGCATTTAAAGGGTGTAATTCACCTTATTATAATGTTGTAGTATTGTAGTATTGTTAAAACCAATATTTTATCTGTAAGCTTGCAACAACGAAGTAACACAACTTATCAAACATTTACAACATAACTTTCAAGTACAAAAAACATAAATGTATCATGGCAAAGTTCGTCGGGAGCTTAAAATTGATGGGATGGGTTTCTGGGGTTGCATACTGAATAAAATTCATTTATAACATTGGAATTTTAAATTAGCATATTTGTTAAATTGTCGGTAGAATATGTTCGATATCTTTCTATTGAAATCGGTCATCGATATGATCTTAGCTTATTTGTTGGGATATTAATTTCTTTTTAATGTTTTTAACAACTAGGATTCATCCCATGTAAATTTAAACTTGGGCGAATGAGAAGTCACATCTGTGAGAAATTAAAAAAATTCCATTTGTAGTTTATAAAGAGATCAATTAGTTACCATAACCAATAAGCTTAAATTGATATGCTTTTTGTAGTTATTTAGAGAGATATATGAAATCCAAACCAAGATTTAAGGAGAAGTAGAATTCATGCTTAGGCCTTCAAAATTTCAAATTTGAATAGTTAATTATTTTTCTTATGGAATCACGATTGTATATATGCATGTAAAGGGTATAACAAATTAACCTTATTATAATGTCTACATTTGTAGACATCATTTAGCTTAGGAGGTTAACTGCGGGAGAAAGTATTCTTTCATACATTATAAAATTAGAATTCTATTTTCTATTGAAATAAATAAAATCATAAATAATAATATTTATATTTATATATTTCAATTTATATCATAAAATGAAACCGAAATAAAATACTATTTTTAAAAGTTTTGATTAATGTAACACATTATTAATTTTAATATATTAACAGTTTGTACATTACTATTGAAAATATATACTAATTTTTGCTTGCAAAATTAAATTAAATTTATAAAATAACTGTCATAATTTATAAAATTTTAACAGTAGTTGGAAAATAATCAATTTGTTGATTCATAAAAATTGTTGTTTCTGAATGCTGATAATCTAACAGAGATTGACATTCTTCTATATGTCAAATCTGAATAGTTAATTATTTTTCTTATGGAATCACTATTGTATATATGCATTTAAAGGATGTAATTCACCTTATTATAGTGTTGTAGTATTGCTAAATAAAATAGTAACCATTTAGTTTGGGAGTTTAAGTGTTGAATAATACATTATAAAATTAAAATTCTATTTTCTATTTGAAGCAAATAAAATTATAAATATAAATATTAATATTTATACATTTCAATTGAGATGATAAAATGAAACTGAAATAAATTATTATTTTTAAAGTTTTTGATTAATGTAACATATTATTAATTTTAATATGTTAATAGTTTGTAAAATTACTAAAATGTATACTAATTTTTGTTGGATAAAATTAAATTAATTTTATAAAATAACTTTCATAATTTATAACCACTTTATTGATTCAAAAAAATGTTTGTTTCTGAATGCAGATAATCTAACAAGGAATCACAGTCCTCTTACTAACTTCAGTTCAACCTTCTCATTATTATTAAAACCAACATGTTGTCTGTGAGCTTGCAGCAATGAAATAACACAATGTATTAAGCATTTACAACATAAATTTTAGGTACAAAAAACAGAAGATGGGTTTCTAGGGTTGCATTCTCGTCTTCTTTCCACGTTTTTATTGTTTTGTTAGCTTTACATGTGATAAGTCTTGAAGTAGTTATATCTTAAGAGAGAGTATAAATACGAACTTCATTATCTAATGATCCTGAAATACTTTTAATCATATAAGTGTTAATATTAGCTTTCTTTCTATCCCATTACTTTGGACAACCAAACATAGCAGGCAGGCAGATCTTACCTGGCTGTATAATTGTTTGAGACTGCTAGAAACTATGACTACTACTCCAATCCCAGAGCTATAACCTCCTATTGTTACATACAAAATGATGAATGGAAACTCGTAAGAAAATCTTATTCACCAGATGGAAGAAATAAGTACTACTCCTATCCACCACTTGTAAAAAGTAAGGAATCATATACGGGCCAAAGTTGCAGGTGAAAAAGAAAAAGCCAAACTCAATTATATTAATAGTTAATGATGCACCAAAAAGAGGAGTAAGGTAGAGACATTATCTAATTCTATAGTAACTATTATTTCAGCACTTTTTTTTTACTCTTATATATCCTGACCCCCAACTAACTTTAATGATCCTATAGAAAAGGCCCCCATCACAAGATGGATTGCCATAAAAGACTCCGTTCAATGTTGAATAAGATTAAAGGACCTAATAAGTATGCACCAACAATGACATATTATAATAAAACAGTCAATTTACTATCAATCTCTTGAAAGTATTACCAACACAATGAAAGAAACTCCTAATAGGTATTGCTCATAAGGGTGAGTATTTTAATAGTATTCATGAGTTCACTGAACAGATAGGAAAACATGCCAACTACATCAATAGTAACATCATAATTTACAACATTCTCTTTTGTCCCATAAAAAACAAATCACTTGCGTACTTTAAAGAACCTTGTAAATTAGTCATCCGATACATATCAAGTGCAAAAGATGCAAATTTGAAAAGAATACAGAGATACACTATCCTAGAAAGTAAGAAGGATGATAAACTACGACTTTAAGCAATAGTGTTTAATGAACTACAATATATTAGGGAAAAAAATCTCATTTAGGAAGACTAAACTTCTAATCATTGTTAGCACATACAGATGTAAAATAATTCATAAGAAAAAAATAAATGAATACATAAAAGATTTACATAAAGATATACTGTCTTAGAAAGTAAGAAGAATGATAAACTACATCTTTAAGCAACAGTGTTTAACAACCTATAATATATTAGGAAAAAAAATCTCCTTTCAGAAGACTGAACTTCTTAATATTGTCAACAGATGTAGATGTAAAACAATTCATGAGAAAAATAAATAAATGAATACATATATATAAGATTCATATTGTTACAAGATCAACTGTAAACAGAAACAAACGACAAATATTTTGTCACTGCCAGTAGAAAACATATATGTATTCTTTTAGCTTACAGCAAAGCCTGCAAAAAGAAATATACTAACTAATTAATTCTTTAAAAATAAGATTAGTCACATGAAATTGTAGTAACACATAAGAGAATAAGAATTAACTACCATGTACTTGTTCAATGTGTCCTGATAGTGTCAGCTTCAACCTTACAAAAGCAACATCCCATATCTGGTCAACCAAATTTAGGAAGAAAATAACATCTTTAACATATTGTTCCACTAATTGTTTTGAGAATTGTGTAGCAATTTGATGAGATAATAGCCAAACTAGAAATAATAAGTGTAAATAATCACAATGGAACCCATAGATTTTTTATTTCAACCATTTTCCATTAATAATAACTCAAAAGAATTTTATTAAAGAAGACTACATTGAAGCTGTTTTGACTTTTATATCATCACCATAACATATCTCACAATTAATTGAATATACTACCAATGGAGAGAAACCCTTGTGAATAAAAACACCACAAAAACATGTAAAGAGAAAAATCCTAAAAAAGGAAAAATAAGGAACAAGATTTGGTAAAGATGAACCAACGCATACGTTAGGAGGCTCCAGTAGTTAAGTCCTTAGCTTGGTTATCTTAGCCTTGAGCTGACTAAGATGGTACTCTATGATCACACGGTTACATATGCTAAGTTTTAATATTTGTTAACCTTGGTAAATCCACAAGCGCATGGGTCGTTCGCGTAGTACTTAAGTTATCAATCCCATAAGGAGGGCTAAGCTAGTCCTAAATTCTAAGGTCACACTAAACTATAATAATTCTAAATAAATAAACTAATGCAGAAATAAATCAATGAAACAATTCATTTTAAGAAATAAAGTGCAGAAATGTAAGTAAGATAGCAATTCATATAACCCAATCTGAAATCAACCTAGAAACTACCAAGTGAGAGAAGGGGGGTTTTTATCCGACTTTAACAAAGGCCTAATTGATTTTGAATTTAGCGAATTATTAGGTCTAGACAGTGAATTAATCTCTCTCAAGTTGTAATTCTTAACCCTACTTTATAATCCCTAATTTAAATTATGGAGTTGCAATCTCTCGATTCATAACTGACCCAAAACCTAAATTAGTTGTAAAATTGTCTTATAATCCATTAGGAAACTATGCTCGATCTCTCGTCACACGATTCTACTAGTTTGATTTAATTCTCTATCTATCAAATTACCTAAGTCTTATTAGCCCAATTTGATTATTTTTCACTCTAGTCACCCTCTTAGTTTATTACCAAGTTATTAAGAACATAAATTGAATCATAATAAATGAATAAAAAATGCAATCAGTCAAACTTCATTAATATCAAGAACAAAAATCCCAAAGTTGAGTTTAGACATAAATCGACAGTCAACAACAGTTATTCTAAAAAATTATCCCAATTTCATACATCAATAAAATTGAAATAAAAAGAGAAAATACTGTTGGAATGGATTTGTGGAGGCAGCGATTGTGGGAAACCACTTGTTTTATGTCGCGTCAAGCTTCATCTCCGTGTCTCTCTTCCTTCCTCTCCTTCCCCAATCTCTCTATAACTCTCTAGGTTTTTCTTGGAATGTGGTTGATGTGAGGCTCTTTTGCAAGACTCTTTAGGTTGTTATTTCTGTAATGTAATGTTCTATTTATTCCTTGGAAGCCTTAGGTTTAATTCAATGTCGAAACAGTCCAAAACATCTTGCAAAATTTAAGTTTTCGTATCAACCATATGTAAGCTGCAATCATGGCCAGCACCTAAACCTCTCTGTCACAATAGTGACCCAATGTACACAATCGTGGCCTGAATGGAAGCTCTCTATCACAACTATGCCCTAAGTGTATGATTGTAGCTTGACTACTTGATAGTTGTGTTTTGCATGATGTTTTAGGGTTTAATTTGTTATGCATTTAGTGTTAAAGTGAGTTTTGAGTATGCATTTAGAGCTTAATTAAGTTATTTTGTGTATTTAAGTATTTTATAGGTTAGTTGGAATTCTTGAGCTTAAATTGTATATTTTTGAGGTACCTTGATGTGTGTGCTAGTGTTGCAAGGCAAAC
>JAOSBN010044141.1:0-15107 GCA_027563595.1 Erythroxylum suave
GAAAATCTGCACTGGAAGAAAAGGTGATCATGCGTCTCTGGAGAAGAATCACACAGAACACAAACTGAAGAAGACAGTAGACCAAACGTCTGAAGTCTGTCCATGGTCCAGAGGCGTCCCTGTGAAGCTAGCCAGAGAATAAAAGAGTGCCGTGGGACCTAAACCCTAAACCCTAAACCCTAAACCCTAAACCCTAAACCCTAAACCCTAATAACCCTAAACCCTAAACCCTAAACCCTAAACCCTAAGCCCTAAACCCTAAACCCTAAATTTATGCTAAGATAAAACTCAAGCTAAAATTCCCCTTCATAACAACAAAGACTATCCTTTTTTTCGTCGAACATTAAACAGTTAAGATAAATGTTTTAAGATAATTGAAATATATTATGCATATGTAAGTTTAGAGGAAGAGTCGAAGAGATGCATAATCAATTTATAGTAATCTAGCCTTTCATATATGTTTTTTTATTGACATATTCACCTTAAAATTATTTTTTAAATAGGTAAGCAACTCTGTTTACATATCATAAGAATTATTATCACTTAATACTTTTTCTTTAAGGAGTTTAGTTACACCCAATCCTTCTAAACTTTTGGTATAGGTTCAAATTCTATTGGACGCAATATTTTTCCAGATAGAATATTTTTCCATATATCCATATAGACTATATATTTTTATTTCATTTTTAATTTTATTTCTTTTTTAATAGATTTCTATTTTTTTAAAACTCTTCATAATTTTCAATTTTATTTAAAAACTTTTCACCTAAATTTAGATTTAAAATAATAATGACATCATATGTGGACTCGTTAAATACTACTTACATAACGATCTAATTTAGCTTTTTAAATTTCAAATTAATTAATTAAATATGATCTAAATTAATAATTAATTAAATACGATCACTTAAACTATTAATTTAAGTCCAATTTCATTGATTTACATTGGGTTTAATAGTCAAGTTGAGTTACTATATTAGTAACATTTGATTAGTTAGTTATTATATTCATATCACATGTGTTTTATTATTATTTCTTATCTAAGTTTAATTGAAGAAGTTTTCCTAAAAGTTAAAAATTAAAAGAAATTTTTCTTGAATTTTGAAATTTTGAAAAATTCCTAAACTATAGAGAATGTCTATATCTTTACGCTTATTTATAGTTTATCCTTTTCTAATTAGTTCATTCTTTTTTCACAAGACTTCCCATTTTTTATTTTGCTTAGATAATTTTTCAATACATTTTCTCCTTTTTACTTACTTCAACACATATAAAAGACAATTTAATATATGGGGAAAAAAAGGAAGACATGTGAATTAAAGAAAGTAAATTCTTGTGAAAAGACTTTGATTTTTCATTATAAAAGATAATTCAACATAATCGTGACTTCTTTTCCCTTCCACAGCCATGACTTTTGACTTTTTAAGTCATGACTGTGACTTCTTTTTATTATTAAAAGTTTTTTTTAACTCATAACTGTGACTTCTTTTTATTATCATATATTAAATTCTTCTTTTTATATAAAATAACTCACGTGACTTTTTTTGCATCCTTGTATGTATAATATATAATATAAGAAGGGAAACTCCATATTCACGCTTGTTCCGCCTAATTTGGTGCCTAGCTACCTGGTCTGCTCACATGTAGAGGTTCCCCCGATGCCAATAACTTATTCTCCGGGAGGAAACACACGATTATAATGTATATGCATGAATACAATGTCTAAATTAATAATCTGAAGCCAAACAATTCTATGTTGATACGAAAACGACCTTCGAATCTTTGGTGTACAGGTTTTAGAATGGTAGCTGATTTAATTTTATTAGACGTGTTCAACCCTATAAAACTGTACACTGGATTACTATTTATTATACCTACAACAATATCCTGTCATCAGTTTAAGTTTAACAGCTAGCACTCGTAAGTACACAACTAGTGGAAATTGGAAAATTCAACCCTCCCGTTCTCGGGGCTGATGAAAAGATTCACGAGATTCAGATTTCACCCCATCCACGCCAGTTAACTAACAGTTGTCTCTAACATACCAGAATCATCTTGGCGTCTTATGGCCCTCTTTTGTTTCTTGTGTAACTCATCAGCCATTCATCACACCTCTAATTATTACTATTCAAAACGTATAAATGGAAGTATTTGCTTCAGTAACAAATATTTTTGTTACATGGAACAGCTTTCTTAAGGATGGACAAAGTTGATCATGGATAACTCTATTATCTCTACCTATTAATCCTTTGGGTATTAATTACTATTGACTAGTTGGTAATAAAATGAATTCCTTTAGAATTTGTGAGCCGACCATCTCCTCCATCTGCGCTATTCGCAGGTCCTGGCTGTTCAATTGGTTTTGTTGGTCATACTACTAATTAAAGTCTTCGCTCCTATGGATTATATAATAACTTGGAAGGTCCAGTCCCAAGGGATAGTCAAACGTGTAGTTTAGAGAGAGAGGGAGAGAGTATAGCAGCGAATATATATATATATAGTACTAGAAGTTGTAAGTGAGGAATATAGTTAAAGCGCCGGTATAGACATGGCAGCTCCTCCTCCTAATCCGGTCCCAATAGCATACCAAGGAGGGACATCGGCAGCAGTTCCAGATTGGTTAAACAAAGGAGATAACTCATGGCAGATGATAGTAGGCACTTTGGTTGGGCTGCAAAGCGTGCCTGGATTTGTTTTCTTTAGACAATACATGTTTACATATTGTCAATTCATTGGCGGCATTCTTTTTATTTTGTCCCGGCCTATAAAAAGTTAGAAACAGTCATGTGCATTAAGTATCGTGTCATGGCCTCATCTCCAATCCCTAGCCAACGAATTAAGTTACACTTCGCCTAATTTGAACAAAGTCAACGTTAAGAAATAATGGTTTAATCTTCAACTGATGTTCGTTGGTTGGAATGTCCACGTTTCACTTCCAATTTACAGCCAGTCAGACGAAACACATTAAAGTTAAAGCAAAAATAGTTTTAAAAAAAGGATATTAAATTGCTTTTCAACGTGTGACATTGAGTAATTTATATGAGCTTACACTTCAAATAGTAGTCCTGATGCTGACTAATAAAAATTACATATGTTGCTAAGACAATAGGACATTAGAGTTAGCTTATAGATATGTTGCTGAATCTAATTCTATAAAACGTAAATTATGTTTTTTCGTGCTATGTTGCAATGGAACAGTATCCAAAACGTGTGCCAGAGTAGATCATGTGTTTCGTCCGCATAGAGGTGATCACATGAAGTTGAAACCGTCAAAATTTTCACACCAGTGTGACCGGAATTGATGAATTTGACGGCCTCCGGACATAAGGTCGTTGTCAAAACGAAGAATTGCAACCATAGCGAAGAGGAACCCATTATTCACGTCGCCGAGGTATCATGAATTTGTTTATAACTCATAGTTTAGAAAAATAGAAGAAGATTAACATAAGTTTTAAAGGCCGGTGAATTTGAGAGTTAAGGACCTTTAGATTTTCTTTATACATTTATTGGCTAAAAATAACAAAACTGGCACAAATAAACACTAAAAGAAATGTGAATAACACAAGTAATATTACCATAACCCAGAAATTGATTAGGCTGAATAAACTGAACAAGAAAGGCACTTAGACTTTAATCTATTTGAGTTCAGACAATAACCATAAGCACTAATTAATTAACAATACAAGCAACCTGCAAGCCTTTGGCTTAAGCTTCAACCGAGCAGCTTCTGACAAACTGATACTTTATCCCCACCGAAAGAGGAAAGACATTGTGTTTGCTGGAATTAAAATACGCTGGACAGTTCACAATCAGATGGTAGTTGCCGGACATCCATGTGCCCACCTTCCATTTCAACCTAGCAGATACCTTAACGTTCACCAACACTAAATCTGCCTTGAAGTCTTCGCGCATAACAGCAGCTAAGTCTGGTGAGATAGGCACAGAGTTACTATTCAAGAGCGTAGACCACACAGTGGTTTCCTTGTGACCCATGTAAATACCTGGTGGAAGCTCCGTAGCTTCGGTTATCTGTTGGTTACGGTAAGATGCGTAAATACCAACCTGTTCACAGTATATGTCTATTCTCTCATTAGGGTTTCTTATGGAAATAGTAATTTGCATCCTTGTACTAAGTAAAGATGCTTGTGATAGGCTTAATGCGTTGAGGGTGGTGTCTTGGAGGACAAATTCTGGCGTTGTTGGCCGGAGAATGATCCATACAAGGAAGATTGCAAAGAGGACCAGGACAACGATGGCACCAACCCCGATGAGTATTCGCCGGTAAAGTTTCTTTCTGCAATGATCGTGGCCATGTCCATACCCCATGGTCAGCAAACAATAATCGCTTTGATCAGACCAAATTGGGTTAAAGCAGGGAAAATACAAGAGAGATTGATAAAGACAGAGTTTGTTGCTTTATAGAGAATCAAGAAGTAAAAAAGAAATGACAGTAGGACTGTAGAAGCTGTGACTTCATGCAAACATAAGGGATGATTATGAGAGTTTGGATTATATAGGAATCTAAATGTGTAGGCGTCTTGACTTAAAGAGTCCACCTGAACTCAAGCTTCCCTAATATTGATGTCAAAATTAATATATCATTCTGGTGCCTCTCATTTTTTGAGACTTCGCACTTGTTTGGTTAAATTTTTAGGGTAAATAAGCACTTTTTTAATCACAAAATTAAAAAAAAAGATTTTAATAACATATAAATCTAGATACGAATGAGGGGTTTCCACTTGGATGATGTTTCGATGCACAAAATTGTACAATAAAAACTTCTGACAAGATGCATCATTCGTATAATAGAAATAATTAAAATAGGTGCTGAAAAACTGAAAGAGTTAATTTCTTCACAAACTAGCTACAAATTTCTTCTTCACCAATAAAAGTAAAAACAGACTATATCTAAAATAAAAAAATATTGAAATTTGGTAACATAGTTTGGCACACTCAGCTTACGTCTGCGGGGCCCTCACCTAACTTAATCACTTTCACAGGAGTTTAATAGAATTACACAGAATTGATTCAACACGACTTCTCTCAATATTTGTCACTATCTCACAACCTAACTACCCGTGAAAGATTTTCACGCCCGATAACACGACCGACTCGTGCCAACCTCAACAGAGGATTTTTCTTCCTACTCTCACTCAATGTAATATTAAAAAAAATATCTCAAGTGTATAATCAACTGAAAATAAGAAGGAACAGCTACTTGAGATTAACAAAAAAACTTCCCTTTGAATTTGTCTCCAAATATCTCACCAATCGCCAACTCAATTATCTGCCGCAATAATAAAAGCAATCGATGGACAGCTCTAGATTGACGTGCGTGACATAATAATAGACGAACAGCAAACAATTTGTTTCACTGGTTAAGGATTCGGTGCAAGAGAATGAAAGCAACTCCAATCAGTGACTTGTCTCCACAACCACAGCAATAACAACACAACTCCTTAAAAAAACGAAAATGACGCCACCCTTCACCAAGAGAAGGAACGCTGCTGCACACTCACAAAACCACAGTGAGAATTAAATCAGCCTTATGCCCTTACTCACAAAACAGAGTTCACCTCCACAAAAAGAAACGAAAATAACGCCCTTGTCACTTAAGAAGACTTCAGCACTGAAGAACGACATTTACACCAATACAACAACTGCTCTTAACGGCAACAGCCTTCAACCAAGATTAACTTTGTACCTTTTCAACTGATCGCCACTTCAGCACAAAAACGACAATGACGCCTCTTGCCCCAAAGAAGAAAAATTGCAACAGCCTAATTAACTCAATTCACGATTATTGTATATCACCGTGAAGAACACAACTCACTGAAAATTCAATCAACACACACGTCTTCACTACCCAGAATTTTCGCACACACCTTGATTTGAAAAAGAATAGAGCTTATCTTGCCATCCACACTCAGCTGCACACACGTCTAGGAGTTGTAACACAACTAGGAAATCATCCAACAAAAATCTTATCTGTTGTTCAACTAACATATCTTAATGGTCAATCTCTCTTAAATCCGAATTTTAGAGATTGACTGCAACTCCAATACTTAAGTAAGCAAAATTTATATGTCCAAATTAAATGAAATAAAATGCCAAAACAAAAGATATATATTTAATATATCCTAACAGGTACCATACCAAAATATCGTTACATTATTCTTTGTTTGCTGTTCTTTAGGTAAATTGATTTCTTTTCTGATGTACCTTTTAAGGGTAACTTTGATATTAATTTAACCCTATCTAATTATAATTTAAACTAAAAATCTCTTCATTTTATGAAAGAGTAACAATTACTGAATATTGCTCGATCTTACTAATTTACCTTCTCAAATAAGATTGATTGCATGCTTGATTTGAAAATTTACAAGAAAAATATTGTTTTTGTTGCAATATTGCTCTAATGTCTTAAACCTTCAAATCTCAAAGACTTGTAAGTGTCTGTTTGGATGAGTTTATATCAGTAAAGTTTTTGTCATTATAATTTTTCTGATAAAAGCTTTTTTGAAAATCTCAAAATTTGAGCTTTTTAAAAAGCTATAATTTAGCTTCTAAAATAACCATTTCTATTAAAAAACACTTTTATATTTTACGGTCAAACACTCATTTTTCTTAAAATTTGCTTTTGCGGTAGAAAAAAGTACTTGTTCATTCTCCAAAAATTCAACCAAACAGACACTAAGTTGACAATGCCCAGTCAACAATAAATGTTTTTATTAGTTGCCGCAATCGTTGTCAAATGAAAAAAAGAACCAATTGCTAAAATTTTCGTATGAAATGAACACATCATGATGTATGAATGATAAGAATAAATAGTTATCTCAACAAAACTAACCAAAGTCAACAATAAATTAACTCTCTCAAAATTAGAACCCTTAATTTTGGGGGAGTTAATTTGTTTTTTAAAGTTCAAATATGATAATAAAATATTATTTTATTTTACCTACAAGAGTTAACAAAGAAAACTATAATATGAAAGTTTCTACTGGAAAAAATTTATTCGAAGTATATATTTTAAAGGAATACATTAATTTATTTCTCATGACCTATTTACTGGTGTTGGTTCAACATAGTAGTACAGTACGTGCTTTCTTGTTTCATGTTTTTTTTAAGAAAAATCTTTTTTTTTTCATTTTAAGTTTCAAATAGTGTTGCTATTAGATTTTTTAATATGGTCCGAGCGTAGAGTTCACTAAAAAAATTAGGCTTCAGTCAATTATTGTCAAAATGACTAGAACTAGTCATTTAAATAGTTAATTCTTACTATTTATAAACCCTTTAGCATTTTCATGTTTGGTCAATATGAGATACTTTAATACTTCCCTCAAGTGTAACTGGAACTAAACATTCAGTTATCATTTCAAATAAATGCAATGGTAATCGAGCTGGGTCGCAGGGACTAGACATCTAAACGAACAACAAAAAAATTAATAATCTGGATCACACCTGTTCTGATACCATATTAGATTTTTTAATACGGGCAGAGTATAGAGTCCATTAACAAGAATTAGGTTTGGGTCAACCATTGTCAAAATGACTAGAATTAGTAATTTGAATATTTGACTCTTATCACTTATAAATCCTTTAACATTTTCATATTTAGTAAATACGAGATACTCTAATAATTATACAAAAAACTATATTTTATTGTAAAAGAAATCTATATTTCATTGTACAAAACTCCCACTTATTAAATAAGAAAGTTTTTAAGATACTTTTTTCTTTAAAGTAAATTTTTAAATTTTATGACACTTATTTGTATAAAGATATTTTTTCTCTTTAAATTATAATAATATTTGTAAAATATTCAAAACAAGTTATAATATTTTAAAACGTTTAAAACAAATTTTGATGGGCTGAAATCATTATTAATGATACACGTACGGTAGAATAATGACATAGTCTTTTTTTTCTGACCTACATTTTTATAATATATTTATTAATATACGTACGGTTGATGTGGATACTTTTTAAATAGAAGTACGTCCCACGTCACTTCCACTTCATCGTCGTCCCTGCGTATGCGGCTCTTCCCTTCCTGTGAGTTTTGATGCATAGTGCAAGAAGAAGTGTGTTAAGATAAATGCCCTCGGATTAGATACCGGTTGAATTTAGTAGTTCGAAAAATAGTAACGAAAATAAATATAGGTAAAATAAAATGAGACAGAACACAAGGATTTACGTGGTTCGGTCAATGTGACCTACGTCCACGACCGGAGGTTAAGCAATTTTACTAATATGTGGAGAACTTACAGCAGACAGCTATTACAAAATTTCTAACAAAGAAATTGAAAGAAGAATGAAGGAAGGCTATTGTGTTTAGTCTTTGGTGTGTTTAGAGCTTCTGTAAACTTCTCCTTTTATAGGAAAAAATCTCAATCTTCCATCAATTACGCATGCTATCTTCAACAAATGCTGCATGCAATCTTCAACACATCATGCAGACAATTTCTGCTTCAAGCCAAATGCACGTCCAATTTCTTCAAATTGTTGGCCAAAATTTTTGACTTAAAGAAGGTTTGTTAGCCAACAAAATTTGACTTAGAGGAGGCCAAAACAAAACATGCAACCAATAGCCACCCAATTTTGACATATTGGAGGGGCTAAGGCATGCACATGCAACAAAGTGGAAATGCGAGAGAATAGAGAGCTCAAAGAAAAATGCAGTACAATCTGATTGGCAAGCTCGCATAAAGACTTGCGGAGGGACTAGGGAGTACAAATATGATTGTGGCGTTTTGTTTTCCAGGTTCTTAATACCTTTGCCTCTTCATTCGTCTTTTCTTTTTTGGTCTACGACACGAATCGTCCAAATGGTTTGGAACTGATGTTTCGAGACTTGGTTTTATGTTTGGTGGCGTGTACATACATACATACAGGAGCGATAGTTTCGTTACGCATAGGGCATTTTGTGAAGTTTTAGCTAAGGAGAGTGCAGGAGCACAAAACGTTGAGATTTTGGATAAAGTAGGGATCAATCACAATGCGGAGCATCGCAGTTTCTTCACCACCTCCTCGGTCACTTACTCCATCCATTACTTTGCTTTCTCCTGGTGTATCTGTTCAAAGCTCGATCAGGTTATTAATTTTGTCCTTCATGTGTGTAATGTAAAGATTGCCCATTTCTAACAAGGATTTGTAGTGTTTGATTAGATGGAAGGTTAAATAATTGGGTTTTTCTCGTTGGTTATGGTTCTCTAAGAGATTAGATATAAAAGAAATGTGAAAATATCTAATTTTTGTTTCATAACTTTTTGACGAGCTTTTCAAAGATGTAAGAAACTTTAACCTTTTATATATAGCATTTATATTGGACCTCTCCATCATGAGATCAATATGGGTCTAATTCATATTTATTGTGGTTCATTTTTCTTTTAGATTTCGACCCATTAGTTTAAATTTTTTATTAGATCACTTTATGATCTTTATTTGAATCAAATTACATAACTTAATCGATAAATTATTGAAAAACCAAAAAATACAAATAATTGTTGTCCACCAAATAGGAAAATATCTAAATTCTCCCTTTTAGACAATAATCAATTACATTATTGACTCAAGTTTAAACCAATTTTAAAATACGTTAAGCCAAATTACTGAATTGGTTCCAAGTTTAAAACAAAATATTTGATCTAAAGATATTGAAAGTTTATCATTATGTCCCGCAAGGCTTTCAATGCCAAAAAAATCTAACATGACATAGGTCCAATATAATCACACATATCTATTACATCACTAGCATGAATGAGAAAATAGAGTATGGCAAACTCGAATGATACCCATATGATCTGATATGTATCATCTTTCTATTAGTAGGTCTCGATTTTTCTAAACTTTATGCCAAATTGCATATGCGAAACTGCACTAGAGAAATCTTATTTTCTCTTAATAAATGTTAAACTGCATCAGAGAAAATCTTTATGTTCTCTCACCAAATGCTAACTACATTAGAGAACACTTTTATAGGATTAAACACTTATATCCACCTATGTTATGTCAAAATTCATGGATATATATATTAAACTGTATGTTTCCTAACGATATAAACCCAAGGTCAATCTATATATACGCTCAATAACCTTTAAAATGCTTAAGATCGACACAAACCTTAAGACTACAATAACAACATATAATAATAAGTATGACCGAGGATAAAGGATGATCATCTTTGTTAACAACAATTGTACTATCATAATAAACTAAAATGTATAAACATACAAGGAGTAAACACAACGATCCCTAATTCACAATGTCTACGGACTTTAATAAAGCCTTATTGTATACATATCTTTCAAACACAAGTGGGTGAAGTCCTTTAGTTAAAGGATCAGGAAGCATTTCCTCAATTCTTAAATGCTCCACCTCAATGTCATCTTTCAATATCAACTCCCTTATAGTCAAATACTGGACCTACAAATGCTTAAACCTTGTGATAATCTTATTGTTGTTACTAAACAACACAACAACAAGATTATTACAATACAACTGAATGATTCTAACCACTAAATCAACCACAGACAACTCAAAAATCAAGTTCCTGAGCTGAACTGACTGTGAAGAAGCTCATATCATGCTAGAAACTTTGCATGCATAGTCGAGGAAGTCACCAGTGTTTGTTTGACAATCTTCCATGATACTGCACCATTTGCGAACATAAAAATGTAACCTGAAGTGAACTTTTAACCATCTAGACACATAGCAAAATTAGAATTTGTATACCCTATGAGGTCTCGGTTGTTGACCCTTCTGTATGCCAACATATAATCTCTAGTTCCCTTTAAGTATCTTAACGCTATATTAACTGCATTCCAGTGGTCTATACTTGGGTTAGCCAAATATCGACCCATCAGTTCAACAGCAAAGGCAATGCCCGACCAAATCCATATTTGGGCATATATTAAGCTACCAACCACACTAGAATAATGAACATTCCTCATAACCTCTCTCTACTTCATTCTTTGGACATTGTGTAGAAAAATCCCGGTGTATGCATCATATACATATGGTGCAGAAAAAAGAAAAAAATTTGTTCTAGAACTTTTCCGAAGTTTAGGATCTATATGCTTATACGAGGAAATACCATTAAACTTAGATGAAAATTCTCAATTCACATACATGTTCATAACACACATATATATAGGAATTCATGGCATTTACACAAATCAATCATTCATATACTAACCATGTATCTTGTGAGTAATCTCTTTTGTTCTTCAATCTTCTACTTGTCAGGTTGTCGCAAATCATAACAACCAAAACACACCGTCTCCAAAGGTATCCACGCAGAGATAGGAGAAATTAACCGAATCAAACTCTTTGATCTGAAAATAGCTAGAATAAAGACAAGAGTGCTAGTTCTCTTCTTTGTTCTATGGAGAGAAAAAATGTTAAAGGAAATGTAAAGCAAAAACGTTAAAGCAAATGGAAAGGAGGAAGATGAGAAAGATGCAAAGAGAAATCATAATTGTGTAAAAATAACGACTTTTTTTTTTACAATTCTCACGATCTTCTTCCTTTCTTGCTTTTTGATTTTTGTCTTTTAGCATTTTTGGTCTTCTCTCCTTCAAAGACCCTACATGCTTAACCTCTCTTCCCCGTTACACTTCTCTTATATATATATATATAAATGCTGAGGTGGTTCAGTCACACTAGGATCGATCCTATCGAGTCCCGAGTATTAAAAAACACCGTAGACCTGTTTTAGCATTATCAACGTTGCGATCTCATCGGGACATATCTCGATCTCATCGGAATCTATTTGATTCTATTGCTCTCCATATAATAGATCTCTATCCAAATCCATTTTGCGAATCCTCCGAATCACTCTTTACGTGTGATCCATTGGATTCTCGATTATGTTGGCCATTTGGATTAACACTTAATTGAAGTAAGTCATGAGTGGTGTCTACCAATACATCATGACCCTCAATTCACCAGAAAGTAAGTGGTTTGATGAACGAACTCGTGCTCATCACAAACCATCTCATGAATACTCTTATAGACAATTGTTGTGTAATTTGTCCTTTCACCATGTTATACCTTACTTAATTATGAGTATAGGCAAAGTATCAACTCTTACTAGACTGATTACGTCAAATCTAGCCCAAGTGGTATCAGTTCTCATCTTGGGACTCATTATTCTATATCAATGAAGACATTTTTCATGACACATATACTCCGACTAGATTTCTAGGTAATGACCCCAACAAGAGGCAATAGGTATCATCTTCTGCTATCACAAAAGTGGCGAATCCTCTATTGAGTACTCAATTACCTTTGAATACCTCAAGCTGTACCCAATCACCACCTTATGAGCGACCTCTGCAAGGCAACAAGGAATGGAAACCCTAAACTTTAAACCCTAAACCCTAAAAACCCTAAAACCTTAAACCCTAAACCCTAAATGATCTCTAAATTCTTATTAGTGGATATCTCGTTCGTACACATCTTCTCTTTGTTTCTCTTTCCCGAGTTTAGTACCGATTCTTATAATAATGTTCGGAGAGTTGATAAGCTAATTCCTGTAGATGTCTATTTGCCGAGCTGTCCACCTAAACCGAAAGGAGTTATAGATGCTATAACAAAACCTAGAAAAGAGAATTAAGGGTTGGAATGAGTATATGAACTAACTATAGTGCAAAGTCACATCTATTTGGTTAATAAGATTATTTCCATTTTCACTTTAAAGGGACATACTATCAAAATAGACCTATTTATGAAACTTTTTACGTGGATAGGAATCAAAAAAGCTAAAATGAAAGATGAAACATAAATTATGGATCAATTAAGCACTTTTCATCTCATAAATGAATGATATGATGCTTAATGGGAAAACAAATCATATGATCTCAGAAGCTAAACAATTCTTTTGTGCCAAACTAAGTTTGTATTGGAATGTAATTTTTAAAATTATTTTTTAGAAAACGAAAAAGTAAAGTAAAAAACCCTAAACCCCTAAAACCCACATGTTTTTGCATAACTACAATTTTGATAGCTGTCAAAAAGATTTGCTTATATACATGCTATAGTATATATGCATGATACCGAATGAAAAAATAAAGATTTTCGTAACATCACTACAAAACTTTTTCTTCCATATGCATATATATGATAACAAAACTTTCAAATTTGTAACAACTATATTTGTTACTGTAACAGAAAAAGTAGTGAATCTGCATGAAGATTTAGAAGCTGATAAAATAGATAGCAATAAAAACCATTCCTGTCAAGTCAAAATGAGATTTATCATGCTAAACACAATTTTGAAGAATAGCTGTACGCAAATTGACACCCACTCACTTTCCCACCAACAAAAGTTAAAACAACATCAGCACACATCAAACCCACTTTGCCAATGAAGGGTAATTTTGCCCGATATTGTCTAAGCTAAGCTAGCATCAAAGATATATACGCAGTTCAGAACAAAATTGGACATATAAGGGGATGCACAGGTAACAAAATGCAAAGACAATCCTTAGCACAAGGCAGATTTTGCTAACATCAACAAATCCAATCACCAAGATGACGTCGCAATTTACCTATCACATATCAACCCCCTCAGGGGCATATCACCCGTAGGACGGCATGGGGGAACCCTTTCCACAATTGCATTCAATATTTCCGTTATACCTATTCTGTCAACACCACAGATTATTGTTTTTAAACAAACATTTCCATCGTATACGAAAGCATTTCAGTGGGACAAACCTTTGCAGACCAGAGTATTGCATTGCTACAATCCAAGCCAATAACCTGCAAAACAAGATGTTTCAATTTGTGAGCACCTTTACATTTTATCACTCACATTAACATCTGATGTGAAAATTATAAGGGAGTAACATGCATCATTACTAGGTCAGACAAGGATTAGTAGCAAACGTCTTGACTGGATAACTTTTTTTTTTTTCAAAATGTCTTCACTGGAAAACTTCATGTTAGGAACATGGAAAGAAATTATGTGGCTGTTAATGGATTAAGTACGTCTTTAAAGGACGAAAAATTGCTTCCGAACATCGAAAATGTTTTTTTGGTAAGCAAAGTCTTTTTTTTCAATTAAACATACGTTTCTGGCTTGTCCGAAACATTTCTTGCTCCCCGACACATTTCAGAGAGCCAAAACGTTTCTGCATTTATCGTCGAAAAGTTTGGGTTGGTGTTTCGTTAAATTTTCCTAACTTCTCGTCTCCAGCAACGTTTTTAACAACTGTACAAACATTTAAAGAAAATAAGTGTTTCTGCAATTATCCACAAATGTTTATATATACAACAAAGATAGTGAGTTCAAAGCTTACACAGTCGCAAAATTTAAGAGATACATTCTTCACACGTTTTTGCAATTATACAGAAACATTTATATATATATAACAAGACGGTGAATGCTAAACTTACACATAATCATATAAAATCTATGAGAAAAATATGCTAAATGATGAGATATTTGAAGAAACACCAATACACAAAAAGGCAGAACGAGAGAGAGAGAGAAGAAATCTTCGTCTGGGTAGATAGCTCTTCTTGTGCTCCTCAGATGGCCGAATGGAAACGTGGAAATAAAGATGATCTTAACTTCTGCTGAGACTAAAAATCATTTCACTCCACTTACTTGTAAGCTGTAAATATGGTCCGTTTTCGGAAGTATTCCCAAGCTTATTTTATTACTTTTAATTAATATACTGTTTGTAATTATGCCAGCAGAAACTAATTATTGTTTCGCTCATTTTTCAATACTTCGATATTTATGTCTTTCCCGCCCTCGGTGCTCAAATATTCAATTTATAGTTTCGTTTTATTGTTTGTTTTTTCTTATATGAAATAAGCTATGATATGTATAAATTTTTAATTAAATTTATCATTTATTTCAGACACGACAGCAACGAAGAAATTCAGAGAGATATAAGAGTTTCTTTTCCTTCTCTTTTTTATTTCCTTTTCTTTAGTTCACGTCCCCTATCTATGTTGAATGTTGGAGTGACAAAAGAAAAAGAAATACAAATCTTTATCATAGACGTGGATGTCAGTTATTTGCTTAGTTGATAATTATTGGGTTTGTTTCAACGTTAATAAAATCCCTATTATTAAGGGATGTTCTGTTA
>JAOSBN010044197.1:0-15102 GCA_027563595.1 Erythroxylum suave
ATGCAATAAAAACCAATTATAGTGACAAAAACTCTTCCAATTAATATGAAAATATATGTAAATAAATGAGTTTGTCAATCACATATTCAATTTTAACGATTATATAGAGGGGAAAGACGAAGTAAAATCTATACACTAGGAGAATAAATACTTTAGCATTAGAGAATGAAAGTAAATTAGACTTTAGTGATAACCATCTAAACTAAGTAATCATGATAAATTTGATTAGGTTAAATTGTATATTGAAAGGTGGCAGTTGCCTAATTGGATATACATATGTGCCTTAAGAGAGGGTATATCATAAATGTTTATTTGACTACAATTATAAATCATATTTAATGTGTTTTACTTATTATTTAATAGTTTTATAGTATTTTTGGTACTTAATGCTTCAAGAGTATTTGTAGGTCATAATTGCTTTTATGAACCAAAAGGATAAAAATTCGAATGAAATCGTGGCAGGCAACGAATATTTGAAGCAACTGAGAACCTACATGACTGTGTATAGTGACTGTATAAGTCTTTGTAAATGGGTAAAGAATTGAAGAATATTATTTTTGGTTATGTAAAGTCACATGCCTGTACAAATTGATATAGATGGCTATGTATATTGCCCATGTAAGTCTCTATGCTTGTGTAAAATCATAAATTTAGGTATTTTTTTAGATACACGGTCACTTAAATGCTCATATCTGTTGATCATACATATCTTACAAACCTTAGTTTTTACTATAAAAGCATATGAACGAATACACAACAAGAAGAGGCAAGCTTTTAAGTGATTTTAAGTCATAAGAAACATAAATAGGCAACAATTCTAATCAAGGGACGAGGAAACCACGAAGAATACCTCAAAACATCCGATAGATAACAACATTCAATCTAGTTTTGTAAGAAAATCCGTTAGAAGAAAAAGGGAGATTTAAATTATGATTTCGTTTTTCTCTATTATTTCTTCTGCATATTTGTCTTTGGTTTTATAATCTATGAGTATGAACTAAATTTATTTAGTGCCTGGGCATGACTAACCCTAAGTTGTAATAATAATATGATTTGATCTTTTTTAATGCAATTTTATTGATGTTCAATTATGCGTTTTATTCTTGCTCTAATATATTCAAAATATTAGTTTATGATTTGATTTCTTATAATTGAAATTGATAAATTCTCTTGTATGAATAGATTTACCATAATTAGAAGGATTTGTATGCAATCCTAGAGATAGGTCGACATAAATCCTCTAGATGAGGTTCAAACCTAATAGTGAAATACTTAAATGGATAATGCAATTATAGTTTAACTAGAAAGATTTGTGTTAATCAACATATGGATTAGTTATTAGTAGTCTTAAGAAAGATAATAACATAAGATAGAAATTTTCAAGATCCAATAAACAATAATATAATTGCATGATAAAGGGTTAATATTTAAGGATTCTTAATAGGATTCATCACCTAGGTACTATTAGTTGATTAGTGTTTTAAATCTTAGTTTAGTTATTTAGTTTAATTTTTAATTAAATCCAAAATATGAATCAATGGTTAGATAATAGAAAATGGTAATTACTAGTACTTACAATCCTCGTAGGATCAACCTGTACTTATCTAAATATTGATAAATTTCTTATAAGCATAGAAAGCATTAATGAAGTTCCTGGTGTCATTTCCTGGGAGTAGTAATATTAGGAAAGTCTAGATTTTATTAATCTAACAATTATTTTTGTTTTTATTTTATTTTATTGTTGACTTTTTCATTTATATATCTTTGGAACTTCTCTGCTTGACTTTGAGTTTGTGACTTATTATTAGGATTTGAGATTCATCGCTATAGCTACACCCACAATGGAACGATGGAGTAGAAAGTATTTTCATGGGAGTTACGATATGCCATCACCTATAGCAACGTCAGAATTTTGGAAAGAGAGGTATCATGACATATTTTTGAAGGCCCAACTGATATCAATGCCATGTTGCGAAATTTGTAGGAGTAATCATTACAATCATGAATTTCAAGCACCAAATTATATATGGGAGCAACTAAGCATGCAAAATCAGTCTTAGAGTGCACCATATAAGAATATTTATAATTTAGAGTGAAGCAACCTTTGTGCTTATGGATGGAATACTTATTCAACTCAATATTTATAGCAACAGCAGCAAGAAGAGCAACTTATATATATAATAACGAAATACCTTACCAAAAGTGAAGCTATTTGACATGAAGTTGAAATTAGATTTTCTTCACCTAAATACATTGAGCATAATAAAAATATTATTTGAGCTTATTAATGCCTCGGGTGACGAAGAGAAGGAGGTTGATTTTAGGAATGAAGTTGCATTCCAAGAAGACGAGAAGGTAATGGTTGTTTTAAAAGAGAATGGCAAACAAATGATAGAGGAAGCAGAAGAACAAGAAGAGGAAGCCTCTGTAAAAGATGAGGAAATAGAAGAGTGGCAAACGATGATTGATGATGAAGAAGAAGAAGAAGAGGAAGTCTTTGTCCAAAAGGAGAAAGTTGAAGAATGGACAAAGGTGATTGAGGAAGAACAAGAGGAGGAGCAAAATAAGGAAAACTATTGATGAATTATTGGTAGTCACCTTGAGTACGGATGGTCCTACTTCCCAAAAGACAAACTGTTTAAGTCAACAGAAGATTTAGAGAGATTTATTATTTCTTATTTTATTAACAATTTATTCTCAAAAGTAGGATTAATGGAATCAAATGGATTTATTAATTTGATAATCTGTCTTTATTAACATCTTAACATATGGCTTATTTACAGGGTTTGAAAGCCCTATGCGGAGAAATGGATGGAAGCAAGTCATTAATTATACATTGAGGTAACCATGTTAAACAAGCGCTAATAGGGAGGCAACACAAGAATTAAGATAGGTTTTGATTTTAAATTTTATTTCATTTTGTTTTTATTTTAATGTTAGAATAGGACTATATGTCATTTTCATTTATTTTATTTTTACTTCCATGCTTTTTATTTATTTTCTTTATTTTATATTTTATATTTTTATTCCTTTTTATTTATATTTTGCAAAAAGGTTGTGTCTAATATCAGATGGGCCCTTTATCAAATTTAGAACTCTGTAATTCTTATTAGTTAAGGAAGTGCCAATTTCTTACCCTTTTTTACCTTTTATTTACTTGTACTTATATTATGTACATTAGGGGTCAATGTACAATTTTAATTAAGGGAAGGGATTTCTTAAGTTTATTATGATCTTCATTAATAAATTTTGTTAACTGATATTCTGAATTAGTTAAAATATGTCCATAAATACTTAAGATCATTATTGATTATTAAAGTGAATTAGTATGCAAAAGGATGAAAGCTATAACAAACTTACTTTTATAAGTCCTATATTTTGTAATCATTGAGATCATCAATTTGAATGAAAATTGTCTATTATTACACGCATAAGACTATTTGTTATGTGAGCTTTTGAGCCTAAGAGCAAATAAATCAATATTTCAAGCTCTTTTATTCTTCGATGTGTTTTATCATGTATAGTTTGATAATTCTATAACCTGCTTTTATTATGCATATTGAGATTGTATATATTAAATTAGAAGCATTGAACTGATAAAAGCACTTAAATTCCATAATTGTTTAGCCTATTTCTTTGATAATTACCCTACTATATTTTATACCATATGAGTAACCAACTTTGAGCTTTGGTTTTTTCATTGAATATAACCCCATTATCAACCTTTATCTTTTTTAGGCCTTTTTATTAATTTGAACCCTGAAGGATATTTATATTACTTGATTGTTTGAAACTTAAAATTTGAAAAGGTCTAATATTTCTTTAATTGTTGGTACATCATAGGGATTTGAAAAATTTATTAAAGTTATGGTACCAATGGATTTATAATAAGAAGCACCTATATATTGTGAAGAATAAGTTTTTTATAATTCTTGAAGTATTTTTGTTGTTGTAAATTTTCTTCAATTTTATCACTCTTTTATTGTCTTAATTATACCTTACTTAAGCCCCATTAAAACCTTATGATAAGACCTTTTGATTTTTGTTTCTAATTTACTTATAAGTGGTGGAGATTTGATAATATTGCAATCTCATAGTTAATAATTCTTCTATGCATGGATTTAAAAGTTCTTAAATTTTTACCTAAGCACTTAAATGGATCGAGTGAAACCTTGGTGAGGGTGTACATATATGTGTTTAATTTCAAAAAGATCATCAATGCGATTATTATTGATATTGACTTATGAAGGTTAGTTTTATGATAACTTAATTCCAATTGCATGTTAATTTGATTATGATTTAGAGTATGAATGGATAGGTTGAGGTTAATAAGGCAAGGATGTGTGTAAGATTGATAATTTAGATTATGATTTGCCTGAGGACAAGCAAAAGCTTAAGTATGTAGATGTTTGATGAACGCTTATTTGACTATAATTATACTTATATATTTAATATGTTTTGCTTGTTATCTAATACTTTTATAGTATTTTTGGTACTTAATTCACTTCAAGTGCGTCTATAAGTTATAATTGATTTTATAGACCAAAAGAAGAAGAATTCAGATAAAATTATGACATGGAACGAAGATTTGAAGCAACTTCGACTTACATGACCATATATAGTGACTGCATAAGTCTAAGTAAATGTTTAAAGATTTAAAGAATATTGTTTTTAGTCGTGTGAAGTTACACGCTCGTGTGTATTGGCATACATGACTATGTATGTTGCCTTTGTAAAATCACAAATTTAGGTATTTTTGAGATATATAGTCACTTACATGCCCATATATATTAACCATGTATATTCCATAAACCTTAGTTTTTATTATAAAAGGAAACAAATAGAGGAAAAACAAGAAGGTGCAATTTTTTAAGTAATTTTTAGTCGTAAGAAAAATAGAGAGATGACAATTCTAATCAAAGGATGAGGAAACATGAAGAATACATCAAAAGTTCTAATAGATAACAACATCCAATCCAATTTTGCAAGAAGATCTATTAGAAGAAAATGGGAGATTTAGAATTATGATTTCTCTATTTTATATTAGTTCTTCTACATATTTATCTTTGGTTTTGTTTTTTATGAGTAGGAACTAAATTTATTTAGTGTCTAGATTTGATAGACCTAAGTTGTGATAACAATATCTTTTCTTTAATGCAATTTTATTGATTAATTTATTGAGATGTAATTGTGTGTTTTATTCTTATTCTAATATATCTGGAATATTTGTTCATGATTTGATTTCATATAATTGAGATTCAAAAATTCTCTTGTATAAATATACTTGATATAATTGGAAGGAGTTGCATACAAATGCAGAAATAGGTTAACATAAATCTTCTGGATTAGAGTTAAACCTAATAGTGAAATTCATAAACAGATAATGCAATCCTAGTGGTTTCAATTAGAAAGATATATGTTAATCAACTAATGGATTCTTTGTTAGTAGTTTTGAGAAAGACATTAACATAAGGTAGGAACTTTCACATTCTAATAATCAATATTATAATTGCCTGACAAAGGGTTAACATTTAAAACAGCCCCCTTCACCACAATCTTTAAGCAAATAATCCTGTAATTAGTCCTTTTTACCCCCCACAACCTAATCTATGAGTTTCTTGACATCAAGATACCTACCATATTCTATCGTTGCAAACAACCTGAATACTAAAGTTTAAACTTATTAATCTCTTTTGCTTTAGCTCTCATCCTCCTTATCTCTAGGAGGCACTATATGAATGTCATATTTATCTAATGTCTCTACTAATTCCAAACAATTTCCTATAAGGATCCCTGTGTTTCAAGAATCTATTTGTAATTTGTTTACATCATTTCTTCTTATAGACCCAAAACTCACTGAAGGACTAGCCTTTGTTCTACTATCAGAAGTCAAAGGCACCACTCCTATCCTAATTCCCAATACAAGCTAAAGAAGACAAGCGTAACAAGCTCCTAGATGACACTAATAATACTCAAGAAAGGGACAAAGATTGATATTGAATCTGAAAATGGGTGTTGCAATAAACAGATGTGAGAACCTCAAGCACACACTGCTGCACGCCAATCTAACTTAGATGATACAAAATTGAACCACTAATAACAATTAGATATCTACAAATTGTAAAAACACGATACTAAAATGTTAAAAATAGCTGAAAATATTGAAAACATTAAAAACTATAAACAAAAAAGAATTTAAAACTTTTAATAGATCGATGAAGACTGAAAACTAAAATCTCAACATCTAAAGAGCAATGCATCACCCTAGAACAAACACAAACTAAAATCAATCACAAGTATATCTAATAAAGAAGAAAATTTTTTGAGATACTAACTAGTTAAAGAAAGGAAATAACCAAAATGATCTTATCTATTTAAGAAGCCACACACCAACTCTATATTTTTTACTGAATTTAGCTCCGTTCTCCAAAAATGCCTTTGTTATGGGACTCTCTCTTAATCATCCTTTAGAAATGTAAGATTAAAAACTCCTTTTACTTCTTGTTCAGACAAGAAATACTCTAAAACTTGCAATATTAAATGACGGTAAATACAACGTGTGTAATAAGATTTAAGGAAAAAAATCCAACAGAAATATTCTAGAAACTTAGAGAAATAACGAATTAAAAGGAAGGACCCTTTCACTTTCTCAAATGGTTAGTGTCCAAAAACTTGTTAGACAGGGCGAGCGTCGTCATAAGCAGAGACGCCAAAACCCGGATTCAGAAACCGCTTGTGACTGTGTTAAGAGACATGGGATTTGAAGTGCTCGACACTACCACTGATGCAAGATCCAGGCAGAACCCCTTGTAGACAAAAATAACCCAGATCGTCTAAGGACTCAAGGATTTCTAGGTATCAATAGAAATAAAATCATAAGTGAGACAAATACGGTGATTCAATCCAGAATTAAGAACTACTTGCTTTTGCAACTATTAATTCCGAACAAAAGTCGAAGCATCTTGATTTTGACAAGTGGGTCTTTCCAGTCAGAAAGCTTGACTATCCAATTCACTGAACACCAGATACCATAGACATTCTCCTGTATGAGTAAATAGCTCATTTCTTCTCTAAAAAATCCAAAAAGATTTGGACGATTCAAAAGTCTCATAAAAATTATAAACAAAAAAATAGGGATGCAACAGAGAGTATCCTGAAATTTGGAGTTTACAATGCCTCCACAGCCCTATGAAAAAGGTGATGTTGATATGATATCAACAAACCTGAACTTTGGTACAGGAGAAGTAAAAAAGAAATATCAAATCTTGATTAGCAAATTATAAACAAAGAAGAAGTAATAAATATCATATCTATCTAACGTTGTAGTATCTAAATGGGCATTGATACAAATCTACAAAAAGAAAAAGGATATGACAAAAGCACCAATATACGCAATTGTAGTTTGCAATCTAATTAAATGGACATAGATTGGATATATACAGGAGTGGCGATGTACTAAAAGAAGACGTTGGGATGACAAAATGTGATTAAAGGAGTTCCTATGAAATAGAGCATTATTTTATCAATATTGGGCTCTACTAAGGATCCTCTTTGAGCCCTTTTTTGTTTGCAACATGATTGATGAACTCACCAAGAATATCCAAAGAGATGTACCTTGGTGTATGTGATTTGTGATAACATTGTTTTAATAGGTGAGTCAAAAGAGGGTGTCAATGTCAAGCTTAAACTTTAGAGAGATACGTTAGAGTTAAAAGGCCTTAAATTGAGTAGGACTAAGAGTGAGTACCTAGGGTGTAACTCTTTGGCCATAAGGTGGCTACCGAAGTGAAGGTAAAGATTGATTCAGAAGTTATACAACAAAAGAAGTGCTTAAAGTATTTAGGATATATCATCCAAAACAATGAAGAGATTGATGAAGACATAGTTCACCGGATTAAATCAAGATGGCTTAAATGGAGAAGTGCATCAAGAGTTTTATGTAACAAAAGATATCACTTAAGCTTAAAGGTAAATTATATCATTTAGCGATTAGGTTGACCATACTTTATGGGGTAGAATATTGGCTTGTGAAACAAGTACATAGTCATAAGCTAATAGTGACAAAGATGAGGATCTTCAGTTGGATTTATAACATTACTAGAAGAGATAATGTCATGAATGTACTGGTAAGAGATGAATTAAAGGTGGCAAATATTAGTGAAAAATTTTAGGTGGTTTGAACATATTAAAATGTGAGACTCAAATACTTTAGTGAGAAGATGCGAAAAGATTATAATTAGAAATTGTTAGAGAAAAAAAGTAGGCCCAAGAAGAATTGGGAGGAGATGATAAAAAATGATATGACACTGCTGCAATTTACAGGGGACACACCCATAATAGAAAACTTTGAGGCACTAAAACACAAATAAATGATCTCTAATAAAGAGATCCTTATCGTTCTCATAGGTCTTGTAGCATTGTCCTCTTGTGTGTTACTCAAACTTTTTATTAATTATATAGTACTTACCTCTTAAAGATTTAGCCTATGCTTTTTCCTACTTTATTATTGTTGTTATTATTATTATTATTATTGTTGTTGTTGTTGTTGTTGTTGTTTTTTTTATTATTATTATTATTATTATTATTATTATTATTATTATTATTTGTTTACCTTTTTTTCATCTTCATGGGGGTAATTCAAAAACGGTCTCTTTACTAGTTGGAGGTGAGGTTTCGTATTATTAGATCTCTTTAGACTCCACTTTTAGCAAAATTTTTACTAAGTTATTGTTATTGTTGTTATTTTCTTTAGTAATTTTCTTTTTTTTAGTTCATTATTGTTTTAAATCTTCGTTTAATTGTTTAGTTTAATTTTTAATTAAATCCACAATATAAATCAACTATTAGATAATAGAAAAAGAGCAATTACTAGTATTTATAGTCCTTGTGGGATCAACCAATACTGTCTGTGCGAGCTACAACTACGTCGCATACTTGTAGTTTTTAACATTAATACTTTCTTCTAAGTATAGAAAGCATCAATTAGCATAAATACTTTAGGTTAATTGTTATTTCAAAATTAAATAAAAAACTTTTAAATTTAAGTAAGAAAGTTATTTATATTATTTATTTAGAGATTGCTTTCTTAACTAATTTGAAAATCTTTTCTTAATAAATTAGAAAACTATTTTTCAAAATCATAAAAACTCATTTTCTCAATAAATAAATGGAAGCACTTTTCAAAACTTAATCAAGAAAATATTTTTTTCTAATAAATCAAGAAACTTATTAGTCAACCCTAAAAAATAATTTCTAAATAAATAGAATAATGATTCATTAAGCAAATAAAATTAAATTGAGATAAATAAATTTTATTAAGAACACCTTTATTAATTACTTAAGAAAACAATTTCTTAATTTTAAAAATTCTAATTAATTAATTTCAATCTAACTGAAACCAATTAATTCTAATTTTAGAAACTACTTTAAATTAGGAATCAATCTAATTATTAATCTTGATCAAATTAAGAAAAATAATTACTTTAATATTAATATTAAGATCTCATCTTAATTAACACAGCCGCTTTATATTAATTATCTAACATAATAATCTAATTTTGAAAGATAACTTTTTAAAATGTTGCTTGAGTCTAGTTATTGATTTGATTATTAACTTAATTTAATAATTCAACTCCTTGAAAAATTAAACTAAATTATAAAGTATTGCTAATAAAATAACCCTTTAAAAACAAATTTTGATTTTATTAGAAATTTAAACTAATTTAATCTTATGCAAGCAAATTTTATTAAAATTAAGGCTTAAAACATATAAATTGAAATAAAAATGTGGGATCGTCTGACGAATGCATCCTAGTTAATCTTAAGCATTGCACGAGCCAGTAGCATCTATCGATAGACACTTTGTTCCTATCTACATACCTCATGATTTTCCATATTAGGTTTTATTTTGGAACATCCCCACTGCTCCCTTTGCTGTCGAGCAACATTGCATCCTTGGTTCTCTAACGACTCTTGTCCTTACTGTGTCACTTCCTCTTGTGGGCGAATTATTACCCCTCACTAGTAGCGATATACCACTAGTTCTTAGGCGATTTTTGCCCTTGATTAATGGTGACATTTAATGGTGACATAACCACTGTCTCCATTGCGACTAGCGACGGAGGGCAACTCACTAGGGGCGATGCAAGCTGTTGGTGATACTCCATTAAGACAGCCAAAACTTATTCAATAAACCCAACAACACCAAGTTTAAATCGTGCATACAAAGTTTCCATTATGGGAGCTCGCAATTTTAATTTTGCGGAAACTATAAAGTAAAGAGGAAGCAAGCAGTAAGATATTCTAGAAGCAGAACATAAAGAAGGAGCAGGCGATGTATTTTTTGATTCAATCAAACAATTTTCAAAAGCAGGGAACATGCTTGGGAGACTTGAATATTTATTTTTCAGAAAAGAGGCATACGAGATTTATCAATTAATTTCTAGAAGATTAAAACTAAGTGGTAGTTTTAAACCTTGATGTTATCCAATCAATAAAAAAAGTGATTTTAATAAATTATAGCATTAAAAGTTACCTCTGATACCATTATTGGAAAATCGGGAAGGGATCCAGTCCTAATTGTAGCGAAATAATTACAAAACTTATTCATATTTTGATTTTTCCGAAAGTCAAGATCACTAGAATTATATATAATAATTAATACATAAATCATAATAAAGTAAGAATTGTAATTCATACCTTATTATGAAACTTGATCATATACAAATTATAATTCATATCTTATTATGAAACTTTATCATATTCTTGTCATATCCCTTAAACCGTTTCAAAAACTAGCTCATTTTAATCACTGTAGCTGCAAAAATATTTAGTCTCTAACAGTATCCACATAACGTGTTAAAAGAACTTTGAAATTATTGCAGAGCAGCTTAGGCAAGGAGTGTTAGCTCCATTCAAGCTTAAGTTTATTTATAATAGGTTTTAAACATTTTAGTAATTTAATTAAAATTAAATTCTAATTTCAAATAAACTACAGTTTGAATTACAAATAATTCCAATAAAATATCAATTTTTCCTAAATAAGATCTAATATCTTATATTGATCTTATATATTAAATATCTCATATTTAATTATAAATTTTCTCAAATTTTATAATTAACCAACTTGATTAAAATATCCTTGCTCTCTCTTCAACTCATTCTTTATGTGAAATTTAATAGGTTCCCAAATATGTTTAAAATATATACAAATTATAACCCTAAATTATATTTTTGATTAGATAAATTAAATTGTTTTAATTTATTTTTAATTTTTTAATTAAACAATTTATATTAATAAATCAAGATTGATGTCTAGAAACATATTATAACCACTCAAATTTTTGGGAATGTCAAAATATGTTTAACTGAGCTTTTTGTGCATAATTTTTTGTATAATTCAATCTTTTCATCATATAATGTTCTGATTAGGTATAGAACATAAAATTAATATCTGCTCTATTTTGAATGCAGTCATATTAGTTCTCCATCATTAGCTTTTGATTCAATTAATGACACTCATAATCATAAACTATTTATAAAACATCATTTCACTTGGTCCAAGGATTTTCTAAATCAATACTAATCGAGAACAATAAAATGTTTTCCCTAATTACTTTAGAGTGATGAATCATATCTTAATCTCTCAGTTACCTCCATATAGTTCACGTTATATCCAATCACTACCGAATGAACTATCCTTGACTTGAATAGGCTATAAGTATTATCAAAACATAGCAATCCTTATACAAGATAACTTTGGAGATCTCAAGTCAAAGGATCACTTAAAAAATCTTCACAATGAGAATTTCCACAAATAAACAAGTAATGTTCTAAATAGATTTCTCATATGGGGTCAATTTAGTAAACTTGTTTTTTAACAAGCACCCACATGTTTGTTTAAGTATCTCATATTTTAATTTATGAGATTCACTACTTCCTTCATAAGGAAAAATATAACGTATGCTAATCTTTTTATATTCTATTAATATCCAATCTCAATAGAATGATGACCGGGAATAATTTAGGGATAATATATAAATGCAATATGGATCTCATAATTATAATCTCATCGTAATTTTATTTATAAAATATATTTTTTAAATGAAATTATATTCTACAGGATCAAGAAACTCAATGCCACTATTCTTGAACAACTTAGAGTCGGGCCTTCTTTTCTCACTCTTACGATTACGAAAATAATGGGAAAATTGGATTATATTGTCAACTGCTCCTGTCAAAAATAGGATTGACTATGGATTCAAGCCATAAAACATGGTTTTATAAAACCATATGATTTTCGCGATCTAAATAAAGAAGGTTTTACATGAAGAAGATTTGTCTCAACATGTTCTATTCAATACGAGTAGGAGAAGACCACTCAGTATTCTTCAAAAAAAGAAATTAGAGCTCCTATGTCAATCACTTTCATTCCTCATTGACGCGAAGGTTTGGTACCTCAATTTCGGCTCTTCGCCAGCTGTTATTGCTCAAAGTACTGCAGAAGCCGAATTCATCGCTGCAACTGCTGGAGTAAATCAAGCCATCTGGTTAAGGAAAATACTTTAAGATCTGAGTTTGAAGCTACATGAATCAACACAAATCTTTGTTGATAATCAGGCTGTTAGTTTAGTCTCCTCAAATCAAGTGTTTTATAGCAAGACAAAACATTTTAAAATCAAAATTTTCTTTCTTAGAGAAGTTTAGAAAGAAGGAGAAGTTTCGTTGATTTAAGCAGATCAGAAGGTCAAATTGCTTATGTATTCACCAAAGCCTTGTCCAGAATCAATTTTAAAGAACTGAAGATAAAAATGGGAGTCACTGGCTTCAAAGGCAAAGAGAAGTGTGAGAATCCTGCCTTAGAAGTTTTTGAACAAGTCAAATGTTGAGAATTGTGTTTTAGAAACGTGTCCAATTTGAAGACCAAGTCTTAGAATAGTTGTTGCTATTTTTTAGTTAATTATTGTTGTCTTTTAGGAGCCATACTGTGTTGTGGGTCTTAACATTTTACTTAAATTTTCCTTATTTCTCTCAAATTTCAGTTAAAGATTTTTGTATTTAAGCAAGCTCAACCAATGAAATAAAATTATATGTTTTCTGTCAATTCTTTTTTGATATATGTTCTTTTTTATTTCCTTAAGATAGTTTATTGTAGTCTAACTATTGGATGACCTTACTTGGTTGCTAGCCCTTCAAGATTGCCTCCATCCTTGACAGGGTTGTGAATTAGAGCACATTGTCTTTAACATGAGAGGATTTTCCTTTGACAATATTGTATATAAAATTGGATATGTGTTCCTGAAGAGGCAATAGATGAAACTTATGATTATAAACAAAAGGAGCCCTAAATGATTAACAAAGAATCATAATAAAAAAACTTGATATTCTAACTTTCTCTAATCAACCAAACAAATAGTTATTTTCTTTTCTTTTATACTAATTAAAAGGAAAAGCTTTGAATTGAATGCTCCATGAATAAACAAACTTTGCGAAATTTGGGAAAGTTGTAGTAATAATCTATAGGACATGTTGAAAAGCATATAAGAACTAGTAACATAAGGTCTACCTATATGTCATTTATAGGCATGAAATGGCCAATAAATACTAAATATTAACCAAAGCATTCAATCATCTGACAACTAACCAAATTAGATAATGAAACGACTTCAAGTTTAGTTGTTTTAAAAGGTAAAATAAAATTAATAAAAAACTGATGAGCAAACTTAGATTATAATTATACTTAATTACTTGCTTCCATAACTTTGCTTTCACTTGTACTCTAGGAGCTAAAGATCTTCAATAGACTCAATAAGTTTATAGATATATTCAACTTTCTATTGTTGGCAAGCAATGATGATAGAGTTAAGTAATTATTCGGGTTAAGTTGAGATTGAGACTATTCGAGTCTGACATAAAGCTCCTTAAGATAGCCCAATTCTGGCCTAAAACCTACTTAGGTCTAGCTCATGGCATCAAAGTTTAAGTTTGGCCAAAGTTCGAGTAGTTGGAAGCCCGTCTGAATTTTGACCACCCTCAACCCAACCTGACCCATAAACTTTTCTCCATCATCATCATTCACCCTTTCTATTTCCAAATTCATCCCTTCTCTACTTGGTTCAATCTAAACTCTAATCCTAATCCAAATCTAGAATAATTTAGTTTTATTTTGGAATATAAAAGTTTCAGATCTCTACTCTTAAACAATAGTTAAAAAAGCAGCAACATAAGAATTTTCTAGAAAAAAAATCAATCACGACAAAGATTAACTACTAACAGCCTATTTGGTACAAGGGAATAGGTATTCTATTCCCACCCTATTCCTAACATATTAATAAACCTGTGTTTGGTTACAAACCAAACACATAATAGAGAATCAGCTGGAATGGCCATTATTAAAATTTGCAGAATACGTAAAACCCATATGTAGCTATCTTTATCTATTCTTCGAATAGAAAATCAAAGACAACTTTTATCTCCCTCCCGAAACTTTTTCCTTCTTCAACGTCTTCCACTTCTTCAAGCCTCCCTCTTTAAGCTTCTTCTCCATTATCGTGCGTCAGTCTCTCTTTTCTCTTAACTAGTTAGCATTCAAGCCTTTGTTTTTTTCTTGTCCAAGCATCAAGTGATAGTTCGAACTTTTGTGTTTGCATCGGAAGCCTGTGAAGGAGAGATAAACAGTAAATTTTGAAGCTTTTATGTCAATGATTAGAAGTTCTCCAGTTGTTTGACATCAAAATCAGGGTGTGGTGTTCTCCGATTTTGGTGTGAAGCTTCAGCCGTTTTGTTGTGACAGTAACATCGGTAATGGTAAATTTCATGTCCGTAGGTTGTTTGCTAGTGTCAACCAAGTTGGACAGGGATGTGGGATCGCTCCTAATCCTCAAAATTCACTGGACAATGCTAACAAGAAAGTCTTGGTAGCCACTCTACAGATAAAATATGTGTCAATGCCTGAACCAACTTTACCCATTGAGAGAATTCCTGAATTGTTGATTGGAGAGGTTTTGGAGGTAAAAGAGAAGGAAGAGTGTTGGACCCCGATTTTTAAGTAGAATTTAGAAATAATAAGTAAAAAGAAATGAGTGTTATTATGTATATGTTTAG
>JAOSBN010044208.1:0-15102 GCA_027563595.1 Erythroxylum suave
TAATGTGGAATAATAACAGTAAATTCCCCGATCTGGTCCATTAATCAAAGCATAGTAAGAATAACTTTTACCCATTGAAGGTTCCATGATCTTGCTGAAATAATATTGCAATGCACAGCAAGCATTTTGTTTCTGTCTGCTACTATTTGCTGTCCAGATTGCATCTAGTAGACATTTCTGTTGTTTATCCACTGGTAAATTACTCAGTGGACGATATGCTTTTGGATCAGATGAATCCAATATTGGTAATTGAGTATTACCAAACCGGAAATTTTTTTGTCGATTTCTTTCCTCTATTGTTACAGGTGAGGACCTTTTCTTTGGGCTTGTGGCCTTTTTAACCAGTTCTTCTAGCTGAACATATCCTGTAGGGATTTCCCTAACAGGTTTTGAGCTTGATCAAGTTTTCTTTTGGGTAAAACCCTTATCTCTTCTGTCGCTTGAGGAAGACTCATCAATATCTTCTTTCTTTGCGGCCCATAAGTCTTCAAGTGTTCTGTAAGATCTTGGTGATGAATTCCTTCTAACTTGTTTGTTTTTTCTATCCATGCTGAAGCTGTAAGATTACAAACAATTCGAGATAATTGGTCAGCCAGAATATTTCTTTTACCATCTATATGTTCAAAGATGATATTGATGCCAATGCAGTTTATGAAGTCAGTAAATTATTCCATCTAATTCTAGATGGTTTATTTTGTGACTGTTTATTGTAAAAACTAATGATTGCCTGGCATTTAGTTCTAAGAGTTATTTCTTTTGTATCCAAGTAGTGAATCTTAAGGGAGTTTAAGGAGTTTATGCATGCTGTAATTTCTGCATCGATAGTGGATTTGATTGTATCAAATTTTCCACTTGTGTATGCAAAGACTTTTTCTTCACTCCTGTGACTTCCTTTTGATTTCTTCCATTTGGCTATTCCACCCCAACCTTCCATACAACCATCAGTTTCAATGATTATATAAGATTCTTTTGGTGGCAACTCCATTTCTGGTAAGTTGTTGACCAAATGCTTGATTTTTCTAATTATTTCCCAATCCATGCTGCTCATTCTTTTATCTGAATTGGGGGCAGTCTTGTTGTAGAGAGGTCCTACTAATATTCCTAGCTTTGGAATATAGCTTTTGGCATAGTTCAGAATACCTAGCCATGACCTTAAACCTTTTTTTTTTTCTTTTAGCTATTCTTCAGCGAAATCAGCTAACTTTTTGATAATGTGCAGTTGTAATTTGATTTTTCTGTTGCCAATTATGGCTCCTAAAAATTCTATTTCCGAAAATCCTACAAACATCTTTTCTTTGGATAAGATTAATCCAAACTTTTTGCAAATATCAAAGAATATTTGCAGGTGTTTCTTATGTTCTGTTACTGTTTCAGGGAAGATAAGTATATCATCTATGTATACAGCAATGTATGCTTCATGACCTTTAAAGCATTCATCCATTTTTCTTTGAAAAATTGCAGGTACATTTTTCAGTCCAAATGGCATAACTAGCCATTCATATAGTCCATTTGGGACTATAAATGTTGTCCATGGTATTGACTCTTGATCCATGGCTATTTGATGGAAACCGCTTTTAAGATCAAACTTGCTGTAGACCTTGCTATTCCCAATTTTCTTTATGATCGCATTGATTCCAGGAAGAGAATACTGATCTTTGTATGTATTCTCATTGAGTTTTCTGTAATCAAAGACCATTCTTTCTTTACCATGTGTTACTTTTCCTGTAGGATCTACTGTTGTACCAGAGTGTACGATCATGGCCATAGTTCTGTGTCTTGATGATGATGGTCTGATCACACCAAGTTCTAGTAGTGCATTTATATGCTTTATGAACTGTGCTTCCATGACAGCTTTCACATGCTTTAGAGGTTTATTCTGTATTGTTAAATCAAGATTTATAACTTCTATCTTGCACAGTAATCCATTCTTTTCCCAATGCCTCTGAGGGTTTCTTCCAATAAATTCAAGACTTTCCATATCTTGAAGTATTGATTTAATTTCTTTGGTATATTGAACAATACTCCCGCCGATATTATAGTATACCATCTCTCTTATGGTATAGTATTCATCAGCTTCCATTTCTAATTCTGGTACGGCTAAGGATGCCATATTAATTTCTGTACTTGTCGATAGTTGTGACAAGTTTTTATAGAAGGTTATAGTATTACCTTCTAATCTTATACCTCTTTGTTGAGCTCTGATAAAGTTGCACCCAATGATTAATTGGATTCCATCGTGCAGATTCATTTTTATACAGAATGTAAAGGGTATTCTGTATGTATTTTCTCCAAGATAATCCCATATAATTCCTTTTTCCTTTTCACTTTGTATGAAGTGATCAGGCAGTATCTTGTTGACACGATGTTCTTCTGTTCTAATAACCTTATGATTTATCATTAATGCTCGCTCAATTTCTTCCTCAACATCTTCCAAATCATCTTGAATATTATTAATTTGATGATGATATTCTGAGAATCTTAAGCTCATTGATATATCTCTGTTTTCCCAAATTTGAGCTTTTTGCGATATTCTGGAAGATCTGTTTTCTGTTGGCTTTAATATCCATTTTTCACCATCAAATGGTTCAGATGAATATTCTTTTCCAGCCAATGCTTTTACTCCATTAGATGATAAGAAATCTAGGAGATTTTCATTTCTATATCTGAATGTTGTTGCACTAGTATTTGTTAACCGCGCCACTATTCCTCTTGTAACTAACAGATTAGCTTCTCCACTTGTCCATGATTCATAGCCTTTTGTTTTTATCACAATTTCCATATGATTATAGAAATCAGTGATAGTCATCATTTGATCTGGAAGGAAATAAACTAATTTTGTTCCATTTGAGAGGTCGATTTCCATTTGTCCTAGTAGTCCTTGCTCACTGTTACCCCATCTGGTATCTCTTATGACTACTAGAATTTTGACTCCTGCATATTTTCTGTGTAAAGCGAAAAGTCTGATCATGATCATACCGAGGTGTATATGATCCAATCCTTCTGCTTTTAGCTTCTGATATGATTCTTTGGTGATTAATTTGGTATTTTCTTGATCTTTTTCACAAACAATCAATTTTCTTTCTTCAGAGTAATGTTGATATACTCTGTTAATTGGCTCATTCCAATTAGAAGTATATAATACTTCTGCAGGAACCATAGATGCTCTCTTGTGATTGGAAAGACTCAATTGATGCATTAGGTCTATATTCATTTCCAATACTTTATTTCTTTTTCTATTACCTTTGATTCGGTTTATAGCATTCTTTATTGCTTGATTATATCGCTTGTAATTTCAAATTTGATCTTCTTGTTCTGTATTCGCGATATTTCTTTCTGTATTTCTTATGGGTATTAATCCCATGTTTCTTTCCTCTGCAGATCTAGGTATGTCAAAGGAAACTCTTGGTCTCGTACTTGTACTTGCCATTTTTATCTTGATCTCGTCCTTTGCAATTTTGATTTTTCTGAATCAAATATTTCTTGCGGATTTTTAAAGAAATATGCTTTTCTTATTACAGCTGGTGGTGCTGTACTTTCTGTAATTTTAATTATGTTGACTTCTTGAACTAACTTTTCAAGAGCCTCTTGGAATTAAGGATTTTCTTTTGAAGATTTCAAAAATCTTTCTTCAAGTCTTGCGACTTTTGCTTCTAAACTTTCCAATTTCTTTAGTGCCTTTACCAGCAAGTAAATTACACTATTATTTTGCTTTACTGTTGCAAGGATTGCTTTTGAGGATTGCAGAACTTCCTCACTTTTCTTGAACCCTTCTGCTGGAGGTCCTAACAATTCTGTTGCTGAGAGTGCCTTTTGATAATCTTCGTCGTTTAATATAGTCAAGTAGGACATCAAGTCCACTGACTATGTAATTTTTCAATCTGTTTCTCAATCTTTTCTAGTTTCTTTTTCAACTGTTGGGAAAGTTGAATTATTTCTTGTTCCACTTTCTTTGGTTGATTGATAAACAGTTCGGCCACGTCACTTTTTGTTGGAAGTTTTCGCAGTTTCTTTTCTATAGAACTTGTTTCTAACACTTTTTGTAATTTTTCAAAATTTTCATGAATTAAGTAAAAATGTTTTAAACAGACATTGGACAAAACATTTAATCTATCAAAGATAACTTCTATATTGTGCAAGGTATTTAACTGTAGATCACAAACTAAGTTTAACTGTCTATTTTCAGAATGATAAACATGTTTAAATCCCTTTTTATAGCATGGAAATTTTATCCCTTCTGTTGATTCAGTTTCAGAAATTGGTTCTGTTGCTAAATCCAGATATTCTAATGATCTTCTGTTTTGATGATAATTCTCAATTGCTTGCTTAAACCTATCACTCATATGCCTCAAACTTCTTCCTAATCTTTTGCTTTGGTTGATTTCATAACGCAAATTTTTCGCTTTACACGCATTCCTCGGCTCCACGCGTACGTCTTCTTTTGCTACTTCCCAACCCAAAACAAAAGACTAACAAGCATAGAGCTATCATACAAATGATGGGTTTATAACCAGTAATTGCAATTATCATCAAACATAGAAGAACATAGATTTCAATTAATTGATGCATGGACAAGGTTTTATATAATAAACATGCTTTCAATCTTTAAACAGACAGCTAAACTTAAATAGTTTAGTTACTCATACCTTGCTCTGATACCAAAAATTGGATTGATGAGGGAGAACAGAACAGAAGATAATGAATTTGGGATCTTGAGAAACACTAACTAAGTAGTGGGAGTATTCTCATATGAGTAACTGGAATTTTATTTATCAGAGTATGGAATATTTTTACAGAGGAGGAGAAGAGAGCTTCGGAGCTTTTTATTGCTTCCGATGTACTCTCTAGGTTACACACTGAAGACCTTATATAGAGGTCTGAAGAGCAAATTAGAAGGTAATAATTTAGGTGTGACTAATCAATCCGGGTGCTCAATAGGCCCTCGTAGATGATTGATTCAAGCCGCCTCAATTATTACTTCTTTACAGCTAGTGCAACTAATAATTAGAAGAAAACAATACTATTGTACGCCAGATGGGCGGTTATTAATAAAAGTAGTAAAGATGCTGTCTACCACTTATATTTTTCTTTTGATAACTGAAGAAAGTTGTCAAGATGTTGTCTTCCACTTAGTCCTTCGTGGTAGGCCATTTTCCCCATCCTTGACGCCTCATTGATCTGGTGCCATCTGTCCAGCCTTCTATTGTTCTGTGATGTCGTGGATGACGTCTTTCTTCTTCTTCCTCTTCACTTGATTCTTTTTGCTGATATACTTGGTAGATTGCTTCATTCTTTTGGCTATGAATTTGTGTTGTGGCCATATCTTTTTCTTCTTCTTCACGTTCTACCTCCATGTTTATTTGTTCATGCCTCATTTGACTGATTGTTTCATTGAGTTCTTCAACTTCTTGTTGAAGTCGTATTATTTCTTGATCATATTTTTCAGTCAAAGGTCCATCTCTTGGCTCCTTTTCTATGAAGATTTCTTCTTCTATGCTTCCGAGGTGTTGAATAATATATTCCAAGGCATCATTGCAAGATTACAAACAATTCGAGATAATTGGTCAACCAAAATATTTCTTTTGCCATCTATATGTTCAAAGATGATATTAATGCCAGTGCAGTTTATGAAGTCAGTAAAATTAATCCCTAATTCTATATGGTTTATTTTGTGACTGTTTATTGTAAAAACTAATGATTGCCTGGCAGTCAGTTCTAAGAGTTATTTCTTTTTGATCCAAGTAGTGAATCTTAAAAGAGTTTATGCATGCTGTAATTTCTGCATCGATAGTGGATTTGATTGTATCAAATTTTCCACTTGCGTATGCAAAGACTTTTTCTTCACTCCTGTGACTTCCTTTTGATTTCTTTCATTTGGCTATTCCACCCCAACCTTCCATATAACCATCGGTTTCAATGATTATCTAAGATTCTTTTGGTGGCAACTCCATTTCTGGTAAGTTGTTGACCAAATTCTTGATTTTTCTAATTATTTCCCAATCCATGCTGCTCATTCTTTTATTTGAATTGGGGGCAGTCTTGTTGTGAAGAGGTCCTACTAATATTTCGAGTTTTGGAATATATCTTCTGGCATAGTTCAGAATACCTAGCCATGATCTTAAACCTTTTTTTTTTAGCTGTTCTTCAGGGAAATCAGCTAACTTTTTGATAATGTACGGATGTAATTTGATTTTTCTGTTGCCAATTATGGCTCCTAAAAATTCTATTTCCGAAAATCCTGCAAACATCTTTTCTTTGGATAAGATTAATCCAAACTTTTTGCAAACATCAAAGAATATTTGCAGGTGTTTCTTATATTCTGTTACTGTTTCAAAGAAGATAAGTATGTCATCTATGTATACAGCAATGTATGCTTCATGACCTTTGAAGCATTCATCCATTTTTCTTTGAAAAATTGCAGGTGCATTTTTAAGTCCAAATGGCATAACTAGCCATTCATATAGTCCATTTGGGACTATAAATGCTGTCCATGGTATTGACTCTTGATCCATGGCTATTTGATGGAAACCGCTTTTAAGATCAAACTTGCTGTAGACCTTGCTATTCCCAATTTTCTTTATGATCGCATTGATTCCAGGAAGAGAATACTGATCTTTGTATGTATTCTCATTGAGTTTTCTGTAATCAAAGACCATTCTTTCTTTACCATGTGTTACTTTTCCTGTAGGATCTACTGTTGTACCAGAGTGTACGATCATGGCCATAGTTCTGTGTCTTGATGATGATGGTCTGATCACACCAAGTTCTAGTAGTGCATTTATATGCTTTCTGAACTGTGCTTCCATGACAGGTGTCACCTGTTTTAGAGGTTTATCCTGTATTGTTAAATCAAGATTTATAACATCTATCTTGCATAGTAATCCATTCTTTTCCCAATGCCTCTGAAGGTTTCTTCCAATAAATTCAAGACTTTCCATGTCTTAAAGTATTGATTTAATTTCTTTGGTATATTGAACAATACTCCCACCGATATTATAGTATACCATCTCTCTTATGGTATAGTATTCATCAGCTTCCATTTCTAATTCTGGTAGGGCTAAGGATGCCATATTAATTTCTGTACTTGTCGATAGTTGTGACAAGTTTTTATAGAAGGTTATAGTATTACCTTCTAATCTTATACCTCCTTGTTGAGCTCTGATAAAGTTACACCCAATGATTAATTGGATTCTATTGTGCGGATTCATTTTTATACAGAATGTAAAGGGTATTCTGTATGTATTTTCTCCAATTATCATCTGTCCATCCTTCATTCTGAATTCAGAGGTAATTACGGAGTTTACATCGTATATTTTTATTGGCCACTTCGACCTTTCTTTTTCTAACTTAGGTATTGCATCAATTTTGACACAACACTTTGTAGCTCCTATATCCAGTATTACTCTTAACTGGAATTCCTTACAGCCTGGTATCTTGAATTGTACATCAAAGTTGTACAATTGATTGTTAACTTTTCCTTTCATTGTACCAGTCTTTAATTCTTTAGTGATTGAGAGCAATTTTTCTTGTTTGGGTAAGATTGTAATTTCTTTGTTGTTTTCTTCAAAACAACAGGTCATTCTTTTTGTTTCAGTCAATTGTTCAGTTGAATCAACAAACTTAATTGTAGGAACACAGTAATACTCAAAAATAATTTGAGCAATTGGATCTCCCACATCTATGAAGTAATCTTCAGGATTTGAATTTAATAGCATAACATAAATAGTACCTTTATAGTTATTATCAATGACTCCTGCAGAGATGTCTATTCCTTCGTTTGCTAATGAGGATTTTCCCGCTATCCTTCCATAGATTCCTGGTTGTGATATTTCCATCTTAATTCCTGTTGAAATACTCTTTCTTCTGAATGGAGGTATTATTATACAATCTATACTATATAAGTCATATCCAGCTGCTCCATTCGTTTTTCTTGTGGGTATGTTGGCGTGTGCTATAATTTTAAAAAATTTCACACCTAGGTCCACCACGCTTTGCTGACACTTTGATGGTTTTTCTGTATGTCTAGTTTCATGAATAACTAGAGCTCTGTTGGATGCTTGTAATTCTTGTTTGAGTTGTTGTTCCGGATGTTTGTTTAATTGATCATATTCCTCTTGTAGGAATATGTCAGCTATTTTATCTAGTCTTTGATTTTCTTTGACTAGGATTTCATTTTCTTTGAGTATCTGTGTAATATACTCAGACATTTCTTTGATTACATTATCCTTTTCAGCGAATAAGGGTACGTAAGTTGTTTGTTTCTTTGTTACCTTAATTTGTAAGTATAATGCTGCACAAAATGCACATACTGTCATTAAACATAATGAGCAGTGTATTCGCATGTATTATGTTGTCTTTACTTGACAGTAAACACATTTATCTCTTTCTTTTGCACTAATCAATTGATTGTGCTGCCATTGATGACTACAGTTTTGAATTTCAACAGGTAAGTTAACCTATTCTAACCAGTCATACTGCTTGTCATTTCTTTTGTCTCTTATCATAAAGACGAATTCTGATGGTTCTAGTGTTAAAGTTTTTAACACTATAGAGTGGTCAGGTTCTTCTCCTTCTGAGACTGATAATATGCCATCACTATTTGGTTCATTCATATAAACCGAGATAACATCCCACTCTTGTGGTAAATCCAACTCGTTTAACATTGCAACTTTTGCAATATTACCTTTTGGATTTTTGCAGTCTCGGGAATAATGTCCCACTTATGGGTTGGTGGTTTCTTTCTTTTGAATACACGTATATGTGTATCATGAGGTTTTCCTTTATATGATCTTGCTTTCGGAGACCATATTTCTTACTTTCTTTATAATACCCTGGAATAGGTATTTGAGTACAGAGAGAATTTAAATCCTTTAATCCTCATTGCATTGATGCTTCTTGACACATTTCTTTGAGATATAGCCAGGTAAAATGTATTCTTGGTAATATCCCTATGGTATTCCCTGGATGTTTCTTTTTGAATTCTTCTTCAATTCTTTTACCATATAATTCAGGTAATTTTCTGAAGAATTTTTCAGATAACTCAGGACTTAAGAATGATCTTCCTGACATTGAAGCTAATGTCAAGTATTCCTGAAGGAATTGTCTAATATTTCTTATTTCTTTGCAGTTTAGCCTTTCCAAATTTGCATATGCTCTGTCTTGAAATGCTGTTGAACCTGGATAAGGATCTTCAAGGGTTATCATTCTTTTGATTTGTGAAAACACAATTTTTGTTTCATTAGCATTATTGACTAGCAATTCATATTCTTGTGGGTAAGCTAATCTCCATTGTTGAAACATACGTTTCATTACTTCACCCAGTAGATTTTCTACATAGGTGACTTTGGCTTGATTGTCTACCCAACTCATTCTGTCGATGAGATTCGTATTCATTGATTCCCATCTTGTAATGATATCCTCATATTGTGAAATATCTTCAGGTAATACTAGGATTTCTCTAATTTGTGCTTGTGCTAAAGGTAGTGTCCATTCATTTGAGGTATGCAGACATTGGACAAAACATTTAATCTATCAAAGATAACTTCTATATTATGCAAGGTATTTAACTGTAGATCACAAACTAAGTTTAACTATCTATTTTCAGAATGATAAACATGTTTAAATCCCTTTTTATAGCATGAAAATTTTATCCCTTCTATTGATTCAGTTTCAGAAATTGGTTCTGTTGCTAAATCCAGATAATCTAATGATCTTCTGTTTTGATAATAATTCTCAATTGCTTGCTTAAACCTATCACTCATATGCTACTCTAACTTCTTCCTAATCTTTTGCTTTGGTTGATTTCATAACGCAAATTTTCTGCTTTACACGCCTTCCCCGACTCCATGCGTACTTCTTCTTTTGCTACTTCCCAACCTAAAACAAAAGACTAACAAACATAGAGCTATCATACAAATGATGGGTTTATAACCAGTAATTGCAATTATCATTAAGCATAGAAGAACATAGATTTCAATTAATTGATGCATGGACAAGGTTTTATATAATAAACATGCTTTCAATCTTTAACAGACAGCTAAACTTAAATAGTTTAGTTACTCATACCTTGCTCTGATACCAAAAATTAGATTGATGAGGGAGAACGGAACAGAAGATAATTAATTTGGGATCTTGAGAAACACTAACTAAGTAGTGGGAGTATTCTCATATGAGTAACTGGAATTTTATTTATCAGAGTATGGAATATTTTTATAGAGGAGGAGAGGAGAGCTTCTCAGCATCCGCCATAAACAGTGTATTTTGAGGATAAATTCTTTCCTCTGTTTCTTTATTTTCTGCGAATACTAAAGTAGTATTTTCTATATTTTCTTCTGAATTTGAATCATCAAATTCATCTTCCCAACTAGTGCATATTATTGGGTCTTTAATTTCTTCTGGGATCGTATATTTTACCATATACTTACAGTCTTCTCCAAGATAATCCCATATAATTCCTTTTTCTTTTTCACTTTGTATAAAGTGATCAGGCAGTATCCTGTTGACACGATGTTCTTCTATTCTAATAACCTTATGAGTTATCATTAATGCTCGCTCAATTTCTTCCTCAGCATCTTCCAAATCATCTTGAATATTATTAATTTGATGATGATATTCTGAGAATCTTAAGCTCATTGATCTATCTCTGTTTTCCCAAATTTGAGCTTTTTGCGGTATTCTAGAAGATCTGTTTTCTGTTGGCTTTAATATCCATTTTTCACCATCAAATGGTTCAGATGAATATTCTTTTCCAGCCAATGCTTTTACTCCACTAGATGATAAGAAATCTAGGAGATTTTCATTTCTATATCTGAATGCTGTTGCGTTAGTATTTGTTAACCGCGTCACTATTCCTCTTGTAACTAACAAATTATTATTATTATTATTATTATTATTATTATTATTATTATTATTATTATTATTATTATTATTAGTACTCCAAGCTCCAATAATGCTTGAACATGTTTTTTGAACTGTTCCATAAAACCACTTTTCAGATCAAATTTACTATATATCCTGCTTTGTCCAATTTTCTTGATGATTGTATTGATTCCTGGAAGAGAATATTGATCCTTATGTGTATTCTCATTCAGCTTCCTGTAATCAAAAACCATTCTTTGTTTGCCATGCTTTGTTTCTCCTATTTTCGAATCTACTGTTGTTCCAGAATGTACAATCATGGCCATTGTCCTATGTCTTGATGATGATGGTCTGATTACTCCAAGCTCCAATAATGCTTGAACATGTTTTCTGAACTGTGCTTCCATGACAGGTGTTACCTGCTTTAATGGCTTGTCTTGTATTGTCAAATCTGGATTTATGATATCCAATTTGCATAATAAGCCATTCTTTTCCTAATGTTTTTGAGGATTTTTCCCGATATATTCAAGATTTTCCAAATTTTGAAATGCTTTTGGTTTCGCTAACAAATTTACCTTTTTCACTAAAGTGGAATAATAGCAATATTGCAGGTGCATTTTTAAACTCAAATGGCATTACTAACCATTCATATAGCCCATTTGGAACAATGAAGGTTGTCTTTGTTTCCAAATTTTCTAATTTCTTGAGTGCTTTTACCAGTAGGTAAATTACACTATTATTCTGTTTCACCGCTGCAATAATTGCTTTTGAAGAATGCTGAATGTCTTCACTTTTCTTAAGTCCTTCAGCTGGTGCCCCTAAAAATTCTGTTGCTGCGAGTGCTTCTTGGTAATCTTCGTCGTTTATCATAGTCAAATAGGACATTAAGTCCACTGACTATGTAATTTTTCTACTTGTGATTTGATCTTTTCCAATTTCTTTTTCAACAATTGTGAGAGTTGAATTATTTCTTGCTCCAATTTTTTTAGTTGATTTATGAACAGTTCAGCCACTTCACCTTTCGTTGGGAGCTTTGTTAACTTCTTTTCAATGAAATTTTTTTCTAATATCTTTTCAAGTTTTTCAAAATTTTCATGCAATAAATAAAAATGTTTTAAACAAACATTTGATAGTACGTTTACTCTATCAAACAAAACTTGTAAATTATGCAAGGTATTAAGCTGCAGATGACAAACTAAGTTTAACTGTCTATTGTCCGAATGATAAACATGTCTAAAACCTTTCTTGTAACATACAAACTTTATTCCTTCAATGGATTCAGTTTCAACAATTGGCTCTAATGCTAGATCCAGATACTCCAAAGATTTTCTATTTTGATAGTAATTCTCAATTGATTGTTTAAACCTTTCACTCATATGCCTCTAAATTCCTTTTAATCTCTTTGCATTTAATTAGTGATAACGCAAATTTTCCTCTTCACACGCCCTCATCGGCTTTTAGAGTACTTCTTCTTTTGTTATCTCTTAACCCAAAACAAAAGACTAACAGGCATAGAACTATCATACAAATGGTTGGTTTAATTCCCATTATTGCGCATAGCATCAAACACAGAAGTATATAAAGCTCAAGGAGTTGATTCATGAACAAAGTTTAAATGAACAAGATTAGTCTTAAACATGCTTTCATTCTTATTGGCCATTTAGACCTTTTTTTTGCTTGTTCAGGTTCTGCGTCAATTTTGACACAACACTTTGTAGCTCCTGTATCCAATATTGCCCTTAACTTGAATTCTTCACATCCTGCTATCTTGAATTGTACATCAAAGTTGTACAATTGATTGTTGATCTATTTCAGTCAATTGTTCTTTTGACTCAATGGACTGAATTGTAGGAACAAAATAGGGCTCAAATATAATTTGAGCTATAGCATCCCCTCATGAATACCATCAATGAAATGAGGCAAGAATGAAGAGATCTTTATTGAAAAAGAACCCAGGGAAGGTCTATTAACTGAAGTATATAATCAAGAATTTTGCAGCATCATGGATAGAAGAGATAAAAACATCAAAGAAGGATCATCATCAAAGCCCTACGGAACACTTAATGACTTATGGGCCTCTAAAGGAGAAGATACTGATGAATCTTCCTCAAGCTATCAACGAGGTAAAAGAATTACCCAAAGGAAAAAGGAGTCAAGCTCAAAGCCTTCTAGGGAAAACCTTGCAAGATATTTTCCAGTAGAAGAATTGGTCAAGAGGGTTACAAGCCCAACAAAGAAAAGGTCCTCACCTATAACAATTGAGGAAAGAAATAGTCAAAAATTTTGTCATTTTGGTAATAACAGGAGAAACAAAGCATGGAAAAGAAAGAATGGTTTTTGATTATAGGAAGCTGAATGAGAATACACATAAGGATCAATATTCTCTTCTAGGAATCAATACAATCATCAAGAAAATTGGACAAAGCAGGATATATAGTAAATTTGATCTGAAAAGTGGTTTTCATCAAATAGCAATGGATCCTGAATCGATTCTGTGGGAGTTTCAGAAGTTGAATTCTTAGGAGCCATAATTGGCAACAGAAAAATAAAGCTTATTATTATTATTAATATTATTATTATTATTATTAGTCTTGTTTAAACAGGAAAAATTGTTGTCTATCACAGAAGAAGTAAAGACTGGTATACTAAGAGGAAAAGTCAACAATCAATTGTACAACTTTAATGTACAATTCAAGATACCAGGATGTAAAGAATTCCAGTTAAGAGCAATACGGGATACAGGAGCTATAAAGTGTTGTGTCAAAATTGATGCAATACTGAACAAGCAAAAGAAAGGTCTAAATGGCCAATAAAAATTTATGGAGTAAATTCAGTAATTACATCTGAATTTAGGATGAAGGATGGACAAATGATGATTGGAGATAATACATATACAATCATCAAGAAAATTGGACAAAGCAGGATATATAGCAAATTTGATCTGAAAAGTGGTTTTCATCAAATAGCAATGGATCCTGAATCTATTCCTTGGATAGCTTTCATTGTTCCAAATGGGCTCTATGAATGGTTAGTAATGCCATTTGGGTTGAAAATGCACCAGCAATTTTTCAAAGAAAAATGGATGAATGCTTCAAAGGACATGAAGCATATATTGGTGCTTATATAGATGATATTCTTATCTTCTCAAGCACAGCACAAGAACATAAGAAACACTTGCAGATATTCTTTAATATTTGCAAAAAGTATGGATTAGTCCTATCAAAAGAAAAGATGATTGTGGGAGTTTCAGAAGTTGAATTCTTAGGAGCCATAATTGGTGACAGAAAAATAAAGCTACAACCACATATCATAAAGAAATATGGTCTTAGAAAAGCAAGATCATATAAAGGAAAACCACTTAAATGAGTTGAATCTACCACAAGAATGGGATGTCATATCAGTTGACATGAATGAACAAGATAGTGATGGAATAAATTGAATTAGCACTTCAAGATTTGGAAAATCTTGAATATATTGGGAAAAATCCTCAAAAACATTGGGAGAAAAATGGCTTACTATGTAAATTGGATATCATAAATCCAGATTTGACAATACAAGACAAGCCATTAAAGCAGGTAACACCTGTCATGGAAGCACAGTTCAGAAAACATGTTCAAGCATTATTGGAGCTAGGAATAATCAGACCCTCATCATCAAGACATAGGACAATGGCCATGATTGTACATTCTAAAACAACAGTAGATCCGAAAATAGGACAAACAAAGCATGGTAAAGAAAGAATGGTTTTTGATTACAGAAAGTTGAATGAGAATACACATATTTCTTTCTGAATTTCTAACGGATGTCAATCCCAAATTTCTTTCTTCTACAGATCTAGGTTCTTCAAAAGAAACTCTAGGTCTTGTGCCTTTTCTTTCTCACTTTTAATAAAATGATCAGGCAATATTCTATAAATATGCCGTCTTTCTTCTTTAATAACTCTATGAGTTATTACTAGTGCTCGCTCTATTTCATCTTCATCATTTTCCATATCCGTTGTAGTTCTTTGTTGATAATCAAAGAACCTTAGACTAATTGATCTGTCTCTATTTTCCCATACTTGAGCCTTTTGTGGCACTCTAGAAGTTGGATTTTCTGGTGGCTTTATTATCCATTTTTCTCCATCAAATGGTTCTGATGAATATTCCTTTTCAGCTAATGCTTTAACCCTATAGGATGATAGAAAATCAAGAAGATTTTCATTCCTATATCGGAATGCTGTTGCACTTGTATTTGTCAATCTTGCTA